>JABXWE010007106.1:0-17867 GCA_014611495.1 Limonius californicus
AAATCGAAACCCGGTGGCTTGTGGGTGATGCACGGCATGTTATTGTTTTGTTGTGCAGTCCATTCTTGAGTCCATGCGTTGGTATGGTTGAACTCATCTTCCACAGCCACCCTTGCCGTTTTTGTTGGTGGTCGTCTAGACCGGAGTCGGTTATGGTTGGCATCTTCGATATCCTGATGGATGGGTAAATTTCCATTGTCCATGATCTTTTTATACTCGCTCGTAAGAGCATTTATTCGTCGCAGTTGAGGGGGTGGGATATGGCTTAGGACTGGGAGCCATTGCGTGGGAGTTGGTTTGATGACACCAGCAATCATTCTCATGGTGTTATTTAGCTGCGCATCTATTTTATGTACATGTGGGCTGTTTAACCAAACTGGAGCGCAGTATTCAGCAGTTGAAAAAACAAGGCCTAGCGCAGAGGAGCGCAGAGTGGAAGCCCGTGCTCCCCAAGTTGTGCCGCACAGTTTTTGAATTATGTTGTTTCTTGTTTTTAATTTTTCAGCAGTTCTCGATAGATGCTCTCTGAAAGATAGCGTTCTATCAAGGGTTATGCCTAGATATTTAGGTGTTTTATTGTGGGTAAGTAGGGTGTTTTCAAATTGTATGTTGAGTTCTCGTCTGGAGAGTTTATTATTTAGGTGAAAGCAGGTAACTTCTGTTTTGGTATTTATCGACTTATCGGCGGCCTACGACACAGTGTGGAGAGAGGGCATGATATACAAGCTCCTACGTGTAATCCCCTGCAAACTAATAGCCCGACTGATAGACAACATGCTAAACGACCGAGTGTTTCAAGTAGCCATGGGATCCGAAATCAGCTCCCCAAGAAAATTAAAGAACGGGCTACCACAGGGATCATCAGTCCTTGCTCCACTCCTCTTTAGCCTGTACATTGCCGACATGCCAGAAACAAGATCAAGAAAGTTTGGCTACGCTGATGACTGGGTACTTGCAACAAGGTGCAGTTCTATTGAACAGTCAGAGGAGACCCTAACGACAGATCTAGAAGTAGTGGGAAAATATTTTCGCAAGTGGAGGCTCCAACCCTTTTCTAAGTAGTCGGCCAAGATAATTCCATGAGAATCCCAAAATACGGTTGCCATAATCTTTCCTGCTGACAAAACCGTTTTTGCCTTCTTTGGTGATGGAGAACCTTTGTGTGTCTATTGTTTGGACTGTTCTTTGATTTCGGGAGTATAATGATGGACGCAGGTTTCATCGACGCTGATGAAACGGCGCAAGAAATCCTTCGGATTGTGACGAAAACGTGCCAAAAGGTCGCGAGAAACACCCAAACGATTCAGTTTTTGCACCGGTGTGAGCAACTGCGGCACCCAACTCGCCAAGTATTTTTTCATTTCCAATTCTTCAGTTAAAATTCTGTGCACACTGTCATTTGAGATACCCACTATGTCTGCAATCTCGCGCACTTTTACTCGACGGTCATCCAATACTTGGACTTTTTCAATCATATCCGGGGCAGTAGCAGTTTTTGGACGTTCACTACGGGGTTCATCATTTGTGCTCACACGACCACGCTTAAATTCGGCAACCCAGTTTTTAACCATTGAAAACGAAGGAGGGGATTCCAATAGTGTTGAATCCAGCTCTGCTTTGATTTCCGTTGGTGTTAAGTCTTTCAAATGAAAGTACTTTATCACTGCTCTCAACTCAGTTTTTCCATTGTTTACAAAATCACACGAGACGTTCACTTTGGCGTACTATCAAAAGCAGACTAGTTGACAGATCGTTCTGTACTGTTACATTTAATCTAATAAAGGATAGTTCTACAGAATGGTAAAGAAGATTCCTTCGAATTCGGGTCATCTCTGTGTTAGGCCCCGTAGTTATCGAACAATCCTCGTAAGCGGTTTGTCCAAAGCACCGACCACAGATACTAGATACTAAAATAGTATCTTGATCCAGTATCTAGATACATCTATCTAGATACTACCCAACACTGCCTACAACGCTAAAAACACCTCAGTTCTTTTGGCCCCATATTGTACATGTTTCCTAAGTAAATATTAGGTAGGTACCAAGGTACCTACTAATTTTTATCGACGTTTAATAAATCAGGTGAAGTTCTGGAAATAGCAGGAGCTACTTTTGTTTGGTGTTTTTTTGCTTAAGATGAGCGTCGAAGATTGTGACAATTATTTAATTACGTACTAAATGAGAGGGGAGTCAGGTTCCTACTAATTAGTAGGCGTAAACAATTTATACTACCTCTTAAGCAATTGTTGATCCTTATGAACTCTCAGTTTTAACGTATTCTTTACACAGTGAATTCAGCGGTTAAATATTTCTACTTGTCTGCAAAAACCATTAGTTGTTACTTTTGTGAAGTTTTTAAATTTGAACAATGGTGTTTATCAAACTACCCGTTAAAAATCGTGGTTCCACGTACTACCCTTGCACTGCAAGCCACGGATTCATCTTTAGAATCAATAAAACTAAAATGGACAGCATTTTTTGGTAGTGTTAAAAAGGGTTGTTCTGTTAGGGGGTCTGGTGATGAAGGTGCACTTACTAAAATTGGCGAAGGGCACAACCATCTTCAAGATATAGGGGAAGGGAACGTATTGTAACTCAACTGCTAATAATTTAAATACTCTTCGTCTAAGATCAAATTGGTAGGGGAGAGTTGGGTACAACGGGATACTTAGTGCAAGAATATTTGTAACTTCTTAAGGAACAAAATTATACTGGTACTTTTTTTTCTGACACTTAAGGACATCCACGCTTTCAGACAACGTGGAAATTTATTCAGATATTGATGCGTAACCGAAAAAAATTCTGTTTTTTTAAATACTGGCAAGTATCCTGTTTTGGCTACATAGTCGGGTACAACAGGATATTAGTAGTCATTGTGTGTGAAATTTAGAAATAGTTTTTACCCCTAGTAAATTAAGAAGATTAAACTACGTGTAAAAGGAAATATTTTTATTTTCATACTAATAAAACTAATTTCCCGCACAGAATGCACACGAGAACTCCTCACACTCTTCACTTTCCAACTCGGTGCATGCTTCGTGGCATTCCTGGCACTTCATCAATCTATCTTCTGATTTGAAATTAGAACATTGATCATTGCAGTAGATGCAGACTACGTCTTCTGTTTTGTCTTCTTCATTTGAACTACTATCTTCCTTTCTGATTGGTTCCTTTGCCTTTGACTTTTTTGCTTATGATTGTTTAGCGATTTTCTCTTTTGCTTTCTTGTTTCCACGGTTCAAGTCAAGTTTAGGCTTTCTGCTACACTTTGGATTACAAGACTCCTCTAGATCCCTTTTATAAGGCGATGATGTTAAAATAGCAGTTTCACCGCGCCTCTTATCATTAGGGTTACTTTTCCTATGGTCGTGGGGAATTGGAACAACTTGCTCAGGCGAAACTATAAAATTCGTCTTCTTACTTATTACCTTATTGTGTAAAGTGTCAGACGATGAGCATGAAGGAGTCGCATTTACATAAAACTGTGTAGAAGAAATGGAGCCGGCTTCTTGGTATGAAGTTCTAAGTGGCGTTTCATGAATTACTTATTTTCCAAGTCTTGGTGGTGGAGTCACTGGATGCGCAATTAAAGGATCAATATTTTCGATGTTAGTATTTTTAAGACTGTCTTCCAGAGCCCGATTTGTTGTTTCTGCTGGCTCAAACATCCATTCTGGAAAGACATCTGGATTTAATGGACAAATTCCTGTTTTACGAAAGTCATTAACAGCGGTTTGGATGCTAGCAGCCTTCATGAACGCATCACCAAATAGTTTTCCAGTCTGTGAGATAGTAACAGGCCGGCCTGGATGTTGTTACATCCACCCATTAACTTTTGAACTATAATATGTGCTCAATGGCGCCATGAAGCTCACCTCCAGCGGTTGCAACCGGTGGGTAGTATGTGGAGGAAAATATAGCAATATAACATTATTTTCTCTACCCTTTTCAATTACTGCTAGGCTTTTAGTGTGCGTTGCATGGCCATCTAAGAGCAAAAGAACAGAGTTGTGCCATTTCAGATTCTTGTTCTGCAGAGAAAACTGCCTTATAATGTCCTAAACCTTTTCTACAGGCAGTTCTCGAGGAAGTACACCTTCAATTTTTTAAACCTTGTTGCTAGGGTAGTTGGAGGAACCTCATATTTTTTGGATGCTTTAAGTTATCCCATTCGTCCCTCCAAAACGTCTTCGACAGCCTGGTGCATAGAATCTTCATTCCGTGACTGCCTATTCGCCTTTCTTTTGTATTTTCCCATTGTGTAAATCGCCTTTCTTTTGTATTTTCCCATTGTGTAAAGCAATCAGAGAAGCCATTTCAATTAAAATCCCGTTCCGGCACTGAAATCAGTCGATTGGTCAAAACAGGACAGTATCCCTTTTTGACCGATCGTAAGGTATTCGGTTTTACCCACATAAGTTCAAATATGTAATTGATCGAATTATTGGTATTTAGGAATATAGATTCTAGGGTACAGTACCGAATAACTGATCAATAGTATCGTAAAATTATTAGAATTTACTCACTTGCAACGTATTAATACGTTTTACCACGTAAAAATATTTATAATTGTAGCACTGACAATAATTTACTGTAACCACTTTTCAGATAAACTGCTTTATTTGCACATCAAACCAACTTTACGTATTACTGTCAGGTCGCTTAACTACAAATATGCAATGTGTCGTTATTGCAACGGAGATAAGTAGATGGCCCCACTTATTAAAAAAAAAGTTGGGTATCCTGTTTTGTCAGACTATCTCGTTATGGCGAACTCTCCCCTACTAGAGTTTTGTGCTTGGTTTTGAATGTAAAAGCGCGCGACGTAAATTTTATCCGCTGTTTTTAATACACCCTGTATGTAACATATACACGGTGTTTTAAAAATGTGGTGCCAAAAACGTACCTACCGTTCAAAACAAAAATTATCCGACAAATAAGAAATAAAAAAAATACAAGCCAAATTTTGAAAAATGTTTTAGCCAAAGTTGGCTCTAACCATTTTGTTTAAATTTTTCTCATCGATAGTGCCCCAGTGACCAAAACTCCGACTTGGATTCTGGTCGGCGTTTTAGACGAGGCTCGTACTTGCGTTATAGGACATTTCGCCGAATGACCAAAACGCCGAATCGATGTGCAGTCGGCGTTTTGGGCCAAATACAAATTTAGATTCGTATTCGGCTCCGACACCATGTTCACATTTGGCATTCGGTGTTTTGTCCTGGACTCGAAAATTCTGCCAATTCCCCATTTTTAAAATTGTATTCTCAGAACGTACTGTATACAATAATGTTCTAATATCTCTTCTTCTTCTTCTTCTTAGAGTGCTTTATCTCTTACGAGACGTAGCGATCTTCTCTCCTATGCCTGAGTTGCGCGTTTTTAGAGTGTAACAGACATAGAGGACCTACAGTTTAACGTGGGCTCCGAACCACGGGAAGTGTAAACCCTTCTACTCCATAGAAGATTTACTAGGCAGAATACCTTGCTGGTTTGCCATTGCCTTGCGGAGGAGAACGGCCATTAAAAATCCAATGTTCCGGTGTCGGGAATTGAACCCAGGACCTAACGTGCTAACCTCTAGCCCACGGCCGCCTCACCCTAAATACAGTAGAACATCTAGAACATCATACTTAAGGGTTATTAAATGTCTTAAGATGTATGTTACTTATATTACCGGTTTTGAATAACAGGGCACTAAACTTAATATTTCCAAAATTTTAGAAAGCTTCCACATGAAGGTTGTCAGGCCATAATTTCGAACTGTTCCTGCATTTAAAAAATTGCTGTAAATTTAATTATTTAGCCCCTCTATTAGCTGTTGCTGCATCTTGTAAGGATGTTGTGTATTTCCGTTCTTAAACACAAGCCGTTCAAGTTTGGTACTCACGAAACAAGTTTAAACAGAGGCTTAGGAAACAGAAAAAACAATTTTAAATAACAAAAAAGTAAGAAAGGAAAGAGACGGCCGTGGGCTAGAGGCGCGTTAGGCTTCTACGCTGAAGGTGCTAGATTCAATTCCCAGTACCGAAACATGGGTCGCAAGGCAATGGCAAAAAACCAGCGAGGTATTCTGCCTATTAAATCTTCTCTAGAGTAGAAGTGTTTACAGTTTCCGTGGTTCGGAGCCCACGTTAAGCTGTAGGTCCTCTATGTCTGTGGCACTCTAAAACGCGCTACACAGGCATAGGAGAAAAAATCGTTACGTCTCGTAAGAGATAAAGGAATCTAAGGGAATGAGGAAAGGAAAGCTGCTATATTTGAAATTAAATAGAAATTTAAAATTCAAATCTGTTGTTCAATAGATTTAGAATTTAGTTAAGCAGAAATATATAAACAAGATGGAGCTCGGTACCCCAAATTAAGCAGTTCTTTGAATAAAATGAAATACTGACGGTAAACCCCATTTTAGTTTTAATTTTCGTTGCACACAAATATTCCTGCCACGAATATACGGCATGTTGAATAAAATTGTCAAACACTTAAGGGGCATAAAGTACAATCAAAAATCCCTAAACTAACCGTTGCAAGTTTTAAATACATTTTTCAAGATAAAAACAAAGTAATGCATCAACACACCTAAACAGCTCAAGGGCAACCTTTGGTCCGTTTTAATATTTGATACAGCTTCAGAAAACAAGCTATTATATAACGATAACGTAACATTCACAGTTTAAACAATCATAAAATACTAGGTGATCGTATTGCACTTTGGCGTCGATATTTCAAACCTGTAACACAAAACTTCAATCATATCGTAGAGATAACAGCACTATATACAGACGTTGGAATTGGTATCACGAAGGTATGTTGAACAAGTATACATACTATATATTTGACTTTGTTTAAAGTAGCGTGGGTATATAGGAAACTATGGAAGCGTCCTCTAGAAATGTGAATAAGGAGCTGTTTAATTTGATCAAAAAATCACTTAATGTAGCAGAAAATATGCAATTAAGTTGCATAATATTTATTCAGGTTCCCTAAGTAAACCGAAGATCGTGTCTGAAAAAAGTGCTTGAAAAATTTCTGTTAGTAGGCATGAATGTTGTATGTTGTCCCTAATAATTCCAGCTGTGCGCTAATAAAATTTGATATACAGGGTGTTTCTAAATAAGTGTGAAAGTTTTTAGGGGGCGATTCCTTGTCGAAAATTAAAGGGGGTCTTTCATGTAAACAAAAGCTCTTAGGCCTGTCTTTGAAAAGTTACACGAAACGTGACAGCCACCTACTAGATTTTTTCGATTCCATTTGCAGAAGATCCGTTCATGCACGATGTTGTATTTTATTTTTTTATTAAGAAACTATTGCTTTTACGGAAGCAACACAAGAGTTAAAAAAGTTTAGCACTAAATCATTCTTTTCAGCGGATATTTTTAAACCAAGAAATTTTATTTTGTTAAAAAGTTCTGGTAAAAAATGGAATAGGGGTTGCATGTTTCACCCCATTAAAAGATCACAACAAAATTTAAAAAAAATTCATAGGTAGCGTTTTTATTGGTAGAACACGCCCACAAAATGCCATTTCTTTAACTCTTCAACAATTTCACAAAAGCAAAAAAAACTAATATTTTTTTCATTTTTGGAAGCGTGTAACTTTTTAAAGACAGGAGCTTTTGTTTACATGAAAGACCCCCTTTAATTTTCGACAAGGAATCACTTCCTAAAAACTTTCGCACTTATTTGGAAACACCCTGTATAGACGTTAGACGACAAATTCGTACCCAAAGTTTTTAAAAAATTCTGTGTTAAAAGATAACGACGCTTAGATTTCTTGAAAAACCTCGTACTCAAAAACCGTTAATCCAATTGAATTAAAACCGAAGATATTTGATAGCTTTTAGCCATTAGAGTTATCGTATATACACGGTAGTTTTCAACATAAATTAATTCTAAAAAAGATGCGCTCCTAAAGGTTTTGAAATATTCAAATAAATATTAAAAAATGGATTTGAACATTTAAAAAAAATTGCATCGCGATAGGCGTTTCAAAGAACTACAAAACGTTTCATTATTTCTGAATTAAACCCGCTTCTGAAACCTCCTATACATTTGTGAAAATTTTCAGTTTAGTACTCTCGTATTTCGATTATGATTCAAAGCTGGTATGGCTTAGATTTTTTGAAAAACCCTCGTACTCTGAAATCCTTTATTCCACTGAATTTAAACTGAAGTTATTTAATAGCTTTTAGTCATTAGAGTTATTGTATATATACGATAATTTTCAAAATAACATAATTGTAAAACGATATGTACAAAAATTGATGAAAAATTCAAATAAATATTAAAAATTGGATTTGAACATTTAAAAACAATTGCAACCGATAGGCGTTTCAAAAAACTACAAAGTGTTTTATTATTTATTCATTAAACTTGCGTCTGAAATTGTCAATAGGTACATTTTTGAAAATGTTAAGCTTAGTGCTCTCTTATTTCGATTATGGTTCAAAGCTGATATAGTTTTGATTTTTTGAAAACCCTCGTACTCAAAAACTGTTGAAGCTATTTAATAGTGTTTAGCCATTAGAGTTGTCGTATATACAGGGTAGTTTTCAAAATAAATTAATTGTAAAAGACGTGTTTCTAAAATTTTTGAAATATTCAAATAAATATTAAAAAATGTATCTGAACATTTAAAAAAATTGCAGTGCGATAGGTGTTTCAAAAGACTACAAAGTATTTTATTATTTATTCATTTAGTTTACGCCTGAAACTTTATATACATTTTTGAATATTTTAAGTTTAGTTCTCTCTTATTTCGATTATGATTGAAAGTTGACATGGCTTTGATTTTTTGAAAATCCCTCGTACTCAAAAACTGTTTATTCAGTTGAATTTATGTTCAAACTATTCAGTAGTTATTAGCCATTAGAAATGTCTTATATACAGGGTAGTTTTCAAAATAAATTGATTGTAAAAGATGTGTTTCTAAAATTTTTGAAATATTCAAATAAATATTAAAAACAGATTTAAACATTAAAAAAGGAATTGCAGCAAGACAGGCGTTTCAAAGAACTACAAAGTGTTTTATTATTTATTCATTCAACTTGGGTCTGAATCCTTCTATACATTTTTGAAAATTTTAAGTTTAGTTCTCTTATTTCGATTATGATTCAAAGTTGACAGGGCAATGATTTTTTGAAAAATCCTCGTACTTACAAATCGCTTATTTCACTTTATTTAATCCGAAGCTATGTAATAGCTTTTAACTATTAGCGTTATCTTATATACAGGGTAGTTTTCAAAATACATTAATTGTAAAAAGATGCGTCCCTAAAGTTTCTGAAATATTCAAATAAATATTCAAAAATGGATTTAAACATGTAAAAAAAATTGCAACACGAAAAACGTTCCAAAGAACTACAAGGTGTTTCATTATTTATTAATTAAACTTGCGTCTGAAATCTTCTATACATTTCGGAAAGGTTTAACTTTAGTGCTCTCTTATTTCGATTATGATTCAAAGTTGACATGGGTTTGGTTTTTTGAAAAACCCCCATACTCTGAAATTGTTTATTCAAATAAATTTAGCTGAAGTTATTTAATAGCTTTTACGCATTAGAATTATCGTATATACAGGATAATCTTCAAAATAAAATATCTATTAAAAGATGCTTTTCCAAAATTTTTGAAATATTCAAATACATATTAAAAAATGGACTCGAACATTTAAAAGAAAGTGCACCACTATAGACGTTTCAAAGAACTATAAAACATTTCATTATTTCTGAATTAAACTTGCGCCTGAAACCTCCTATACATTTTTGAAAATTGTAAGTATAGTGCTCTCTTATTTCGATTATGATTCAAAGTTGACATTACTTTGATTTTTTGAAAATCTCTCGTACTCAGTACTGTTTATCCGGTTGAATTTAAGTTGAAGCTATTCAGTCATTTCAAAGAACTACAAAGTGTTTCATTATTTATTAATTAAACTTACGTCTGAAATCTTTTATACATTTCGGAAAATTTTAACTTTAGTGCTCTCTTATTTCGATTATGATTCGAGGTTGACAGGACTTTGATTTTTTAAAAGCCCTCGTACTTAGAAATCGTTTATTTCTCTAAATTTAAGCCGAAGCTATTTAATAGCTTTTAACCATTAGTGTTATCGTATATACAGGGCAGTTTTCAAAATAAATTAATTGTAAAAAGATGCGTTCCTAGAATTTCTGAAATATTCAAATAAATATCAAAAAATAGATTTAAGCATTTAAAAAAATTGCAATACGATAGGCATTTCAAAGAACTACAAAGTGTTTTTACTATTTATTCATTAAACTTGTGTCTGAAATCTTCAACATATTTTTGAAAATTTTAAGTGTAGCTCTCTTATTTCGATTATGATTCAAAGTTAACATATTTTTGATTTTTTTGAAAACCCCTCTTACTCAAGAATCGTTGATCCAATTGAATTGGAAGCTGAAGCTATAGAATTACTTCTAGCCATTAGAGTTATTGTATATATAGAATAACTTTCAAAATGAAATAATTGTAAAAAGATGTGTTCTCAAAATTTTAAAAACATTCAAATAAATATTAAAAAATGGATTTAAATATTTAAAAAGATTGCAGCGCGATAGGCGTTTCAAAGAACTACAAAGTATGTTATTATGTTTTCATTTAACATGCGTCTAAAACCCTACTATACATGTTTGAAAATTGTATGTTTAGTGCTCTCTTATTTCGATTATGATTCAAAGTTGACATGGCTTTGATGTTTTGAAAATCCCTCGTACTTTAAAACTGTTTATTCACATGAATTTAAGTTGAAGCTATTCAGTAGTTTTTAGCCATTAGAAATGTCTTATATACAGGGTAGTTTTTAAAATAAATTGATTGTAAACGATGCGTTTCTCAATTTTTTTAAATATTCAAATAAATATTAAAAATGGATTTAAACATTAAAAATATTGCAGTACGACAGGCGTTTCAAATAATTACAAAGTGTTTTATTATTTATTCATTAAACTTGCATCTAAAACCTCCTATGCATTTTTGTTAATTTTAAGTTTAGTACTCTCTTAATTCGATTATGATTCAAAGTTAACATATCTTTTATTTTTTTCAAAACCCCTCTTTCTCTCTTACTCTTAAATCGTTAATCCAATTGAATTGGAAACAGAAGCTATTGAATAATTTCTAGACGTTAGAGTTATTGTATACATAAGATAACTTTCAAAATATAATAATTGTAAAAGGATGTTATTAAAATTTAAAAAAAATTCAAATAAATATTAATAAATGGATTTAAACATTTATAAAGATTGCAGCACGATCGGCGTTTCAAAGAACTACAAAGTGTGTTATTATGTATTCATTTAACATGCGTCTAAAACCCTACTATACATTTTTGAAAATTTTATGTTTAGTGCTCTCTTATTTCCATTATGATTCAGTTGACAAGGCTTTGATTTTATGAAAATGCCTTGTACTCAAAAACTGTTGATACAGTTGAATATAAGTTGAAGCTATTTATTAGTTTTTAGCCATTAGAGTTGTCATATATACAGGGTAGTTTTCAAAATAATAATTATTAAAAAATGCGTTCCTAAAATTTTTGAAATATTCAAGTAGGTAAGTATTAAAAAATGGATTTAAACATTAAAAAAAATTGCTGCACTATAGGCGTTTCAAAGAACTACAAAGTGTTTTATTATTTATTTATTAAAGTTGCGTCTAAAACCTTCTATAAATTTTTGAAAATTTTAGGTTTAGTGCTCTCTTATTTCGATTATAATTTAAAGTTGACATGGCTATGATTTTTTGAAAAACCCTCGTACTTAGAAATCGTTTATTTGACTTAATTTAATCCGAAGCTATATAATAGCTTTTAACCATTAGCGTTATCGTATATACAGGGTAGTTTTCAAAATAAATTAATTGTAAAAAGGTGCGTTCCTAAAATTTTTGAAATATTCAAATAAATATTAAAAAAAAGTATCTGAACATTTAAAAAGATTGCAGCACGATAGGCGTTTCAAAGAACTACAGAATATTTTATTATTTATTCATTTAGTTTGCGTCTGACCCCTATACATTTTTGAATATTTTAAGTTTAGCGCTCTCTTATTTCGATTATGATTCAAAGTTAACATGGTTTTGATTTTTTGAAAATCTCTCGTACTTTTAAAACCGTTTATTTAGCTGAATTTAAGTTGAAGCTATTCAGTAGTTTTTAGCCATTAGAAATGTCTTATATACAGGGTAGTTTTTAAAATAAAATAACTGTAAAAAGACGCTTTTCTAAACTTTAAAATATTCAGAACACTTTTATTTTTGAAAATTACTTTGAGCATTTTTAATAATATTTGTAACACGATAGATGTTGCAAAGAACTACAAAGTGTTTTATAATTTATTCATAAAACCTGGGCCTGAAATCTTCTATACATTTCTGTAAGCTATACGGTTAGTATTCTGTTATTTCGATTATGATTCAAAGTTAAGGTCGCTTCGATGTATAGGCACTATCAAAAATATTTTTTGCTGTTCCAGACACATTAAACCGTTTAGAAAGTATGCCTACAAAAATTACTTTTTTTAAGTAATACTTTTAGTGTTGACCATGGATTGGAACGCTGTTCTCAGTAATGTCCTATTTTAAAAATCGTTTACTTTAAGTAGAGTTCTCCTAAAATATTTACATACATTTTGTGAATTAGGTTTGATTGAGTTCAAATTAGTGCAGTATTAAGGAAAAATTTAAAACTAACAAAGCAGCAGTTTTCAAAAAATTTTCATTAATATTGTTTTTTGTTGATGTTATCAGTATTATGAATTTGTTTTTCACCTAATATTGTTTTCTATTTTACTATTTGCCAATGGTTCGTTAATTGGTTGTAGAAATTGGTACATTTGGTATTAACAAATAAAATAAAATGTATATTAGCAAAGGAATTGATATTACTGTTAAGATCCAAAAATATTTAAATTTAAATTATAAAAATTAAATAATAAATTGATTTCGACCGGGAATCGAAACCTGGGTTTTCTCGTAAGGGCCTGGCCCTTCGGCACATCAACTCATTGAGACTAGCGATACGTCATGTCATTAATGCATTTAATAGTGGCACGTTCCCAATTGAACTTTTAATTATTTTGAAAATTGATTACTGAACAAATCAATGTCCTAAATAACTGCAATCGGTTCTAGGTCATTTGCTCGCCATTACTTGCTCGCCACCGACTGTTCGCTGGGTAAGATGCCCGCCAAGATAGATGTTCGTTAAGACAGCTGCTCGCCATTCGTTTACTCGTACGCAGAAAAACTCGTTTATATTTTGTTAGGCATCTTCGTTTGAAAAATAATTTAGCACATTTTTTGATTCACAATTAAAACCTTCAATTTTATTTTAAGGTACCATATTTACCATTATTTTTTTATTATATTTTAATATTTTAAGGAAATATTCGTTTATGGAAGGAGTAAATAATTGTTTATAAACATTTATAGAAATTTAAGATGCTGTTTCTATATTAACAAAACAACCTTAACAGTGTTTCGAGAAGTTATTAATTAACAATAATTTAACAACATATACAACATAAAAATCAGATCCTTCATTTTATTAGGAAAAAAAATATTATCCTATATGAATTCAAATACAAAAAGAGGCAATCCTGCTTTGGCTAGCAACATTCCTTGAAGGAATATAAAATTTTTAGAATTAGCAACTGCATAATACTAAAAGTCCATAAATAATGTTTTATTTTAAAAATAAAGTGTTTGTCGAGCATCTGTCCGGCGAACAAATAGCTGTCGAGCATAGAGACCCGCGAGTAAACGGTAGGCGAGCAAACGATGGTGAGCAAACGATGGCGAGCAAGTGGGCGGACACACCCTGCAATCGATAACAGTTGACACAAACTAATTTATACATTCAAAACGCATTTAAAACTATTTGGCGTAACTCTGCTACCCCGGTATGTGATTTCAGTTTTCAGTTTGTTTAACATTCGATTAATGTTAATAACACACTAGACCAAATTCATAATTTTAGGAGAATTTTTAAAGTTACCGATTTTTAAAAATTGAGCATTACTGAGAATAATGTTCTAAGCAATGATCTACACTAAAAGTTTCTAGAAATTGTTTAATAGCATTGAAATAGCCAAAAAATATTTCTAATAGTGTCAACATATAGGGGGACTGACTATTATAATTTGCCCCAAAATAATTTTTTCTAATATTTCAAATAATCGAGATACTAACCGAATTCCTCTTAGTAGACTCACTCTGTATTTAATAAAATAGCATCTGAAAGGTTCTTTACATTTTTAAAATTCCGAAATTGAGCTCCTTACAGATTTTTTTAAATGTATCGTCACGCCGATATATTTAACATTAATCAGTTTTAGATACATAGGTTGTTGTTTGGCGTTATTTGACTATGTTTGGATACATTTTCTTTAGATTAGCAGGTAGGTATGTTACCTGCAATAGTCTCATATCCAGAAATTTGAAAATAAATGCGTCTGATAGCTATTTAGATAACAGAATTTTTAGAATGTATTTATGTGCAACGCAATCCCTCCTCTTTTATTAGCTCGTTTACTTTGGCAAATAGTACACTTACGGAGGTGTCATATGGTATTCGCTAGCAAACATGGTGTAATATTACAACAAATCAAATTTCTGAAAAGGGCCAACATTGGTAGCAACATCATAACTTCAAAAATGGAGTTGTCCATACATGTCTGGTTAATGCTGGTATGGAAATTGTATACAGGGTATCCACCGAAAACGTAACAGGCGTGATTTGTGAAACTAAAACTCAATTTTTCGAAAAATAGCCGAAATGGGTTAAATTAATTTACTAGGGGGGCATATAATATCACTATTCCGTTCACATGTCTTCAACCCTGAAAGTGGGATAATCTTCACCTCAGAAAACTTTAAAAGACAAGGGGTATCAAAAAATGTTTGGAAGCTCTATGAATTTGCTTTACAGTAGGGTTTCATTGTTGGATTCCGGATATTAGTTCTCATGAAATTGTACTGCTTAAAACGTCATCGTACATTCTTAAGCATTTATGGAATTACTAGACAGCATACGTTGGCGTAAATACTGGAATGTTTTTCTATTTTATTATGCCAATGTGACGACGTATTTCGTAGTTACACATTTAAAACTGTTTATTCGATTTCAGAAAGAGTTGAACATTTTTGGTGGTCCTTTTTTCTTACCTGGCAATTTGACTAGACATATATACTTGCAATTGTTACAAGACAACATTGATTCAATGTTAATTGAAGGAAAAGGCGCTATTTAATGGTCCGCAAAAGTCGCCAGATTTATCTCCGTTAGATTTCTTTTAGTGGGGTCATTAAATACAAAATTTACCCACCCCAACCCGATTCTTTACGAGATTTATGATAACGTGTAATCAACGAATGCCGTCTAATTCCCCACAAATGTTTCAGAATGCGCGACGATATTTTGAGCAAAACTTTTATTACTACCCTGAAATTTTGGAATATATTTCCGCGAAACTAATGCTTGGAATTCTAAAATAAAAACACAACTGTAGAGCAAACTTCTTTCGATCCCCCTTGTCTTTTAAAATTTTAGGGTGAAAATTACCCCAATTTTGGGGTTGAAGATAGGTGAACGGAAATAGCCAAATTACATATGTTTCTGGCAAATTAATTTGACGTATTCGGGCACTTTTCGAAGAATTGAGGTTTAGTATCATAAAATGCGCCTGTTTCGTTTTCGGTGAGTTACCTTGTATACCTGTTAAAATTGGAATTGATGATGATATCAGGAATTACCAACAGCATATGTATCCTGTTATATTAACTTAAAATTAAGCTGAAATAAACAACATTAAAAAATAGCACAGGATCTGGAACACTTTGATGATACCTAAAGTAGTGAAGAAAACTTACCTTGCAGATGAATTCAGGGGTTTCTTCTACCCAAACGTTTTCAGGGGGTGGGAAAGCCGCCATGTCGAAATACTTTGGATTTTCTCACCGTATCACCAAAAATAATAATTTAACGTTTTACTCTTATGGCACTCGCGATTGATATGAACTGTATTAGAAGCTAGACGGAAATTGTGTTATGCCCATAGAGTAGAGGGGGCCTTCTTCGAAGAAGCTCGTTGACGTATGTGGTAACCGATGTACGTATTGTTATCCTTTACTTACGAACTAGAAGGGGTATATCAGTAATGATTCATATTCGGATATAGACCAATCCAGTGCCAGGTAATTAGATCGCAGGAATTTAAAATTATATAAACTTGATTATTAAAGTATTACAAATGGAATTTATGTTTATAGTTGAATTTGAAAACAAATAAGTTGTTGTGTTATCATTATCAGTATTATTAACTGATTCATACGTTTATAATACCAATTTCACTTATAATTTCTGTAACATTAATATTTTTTTCACAAAGCCATAATTTAAGATAGCTGGAAACGTACTTAAATGATGAGGGGGGCAGTTTTTCTTTTTCGTATTATTATGAAATAAAGATATAGAATATACCAGCTGAGTTTTCCAAATAACAAGAAAACAGATTGGCTGCTTATTTTTGGTAAATACCGAGGAAATTCGCCTGCAGCCGGCAATTTATGTATAAGGCGCTATCTAACAAGAAGACCACAGTCTGAAAAAAATATTTGGACGCCTTAAAACTTTTTACGAAGGTATATTTGTTCATTCCAGAAGAGGCAATGAATGAGAATTCGCAAGTCAGTCAAAAAACTCTAGGCACAAATATGACTATTAGTAGAACTTCAGTTAGAAGAATTCTGAAATGAAATGTATTTCATCCTTATCATGTTGCTTTAGTGCACGAACTGCATGAAAGTAACCCTCAGAGAATTGTGTATTCAAAAAACACAAAACAAAATAAAATCATGAAACAATGGTGAAGTGAATAGGCACAACTCTCACTATTACAACCGATCTCCCGCAAAGCAATGATCAACCAGCGAGGGATTCTGCGTACCAAATCTTCTCTGGAGTATAAGTATTTACACTTTCTATGATTCACAACTCAAATTAAGCTATAGTTACTCTATGTACCAAGGAAGGTGGCTCAGTGGTAGAGCGTTTACCTTTCATTTAGGAGGTCTAGAGTTTGAACCCCCGGGCTGTGTGTCTTGACTCAGGTTTTTCGTGGTTTTCCGGGGTCATTTAAGTAAATTCTGAAACAGTATCATCCACGAATTTCCATTATCTATATTTAATGATTTTTTTCATCCTTATATTCCCATTACTGGCTGAAAAGGGACTGAGGGTTCCGGTGTGGAATCTGAGTAACCCCTATAGTGGCCCGCCTGCGTGTGGGAAATGAACCTACGTTGATTTTCTTTTTTTTTTTCACTATTACGTACAAGAGAATCAGGGCCTATTTTTCCAATAGGCCCGATAGGCCCGTGCCTTGGGCCCCTGAGTCAGGGGGGCCCCACGCCCCACCCAACTGTGACTTTAAAACAACAGTTTATTTATATTTCAAAATTATTTATATTTCAAAATTATTTATATTTAAAAATTATTTGTAAAATTTAGCTACCATTTATTATTATTAAGCAAGAATCTTATAATTCTGTTAATGTTATTTTCAATATATTTTTTGTGGATTGTGGATTTCAAAACAAGTCTTAAAAATATTGAACAATATTACAATCAGGATATCGATGTAAATGACCTAGAAAATGAATTAATGCAATTTAAGGAAATGTGTAAATCTAGCAACATTGTTCAAAAAACTGAAAAATGTTAGAGTTTTTAATCGAAACTAACACTGTCTCAACATTTTCCAATGTTGAATTATTACTTCGGATATATTTGTCAATACCAATAAATAACGCTTCAGGTGAACGATCATTTTCCACTCTAAAAA
>JABXWE010007107.1:0-22129 GCA_014611495.1 Limonius californicus
CCCCCCCCCCCGAATGATGGTACAAGCAGTGGAGTAAGATCATCTCCAAGATCCAAAAGTTTCGTTTACAAAAAGCCAGAATCAAAACCATGCTGATTAGCTTTTTCCATAAACAAGGTATGACCCATAAAAATTTATATGTAGAGGACAAAAACTAAATAATGCATTCTACATTGAAATGATGAAGAGATTAATGCGACGCTTTGTTGTGTTAATTGTCAGAAAAACGGAGTTAGGTCATGCCGCAATAAAATGTACCTACCCATACTGCACTGATTATGAAGTCATTATTCCTAAATCACGGCGTTCTTGATTCATTCTATTCACCTGACTTGGCACCACACAGATTATCTCTTTGCTAAAATGAAAGCTGTTTTCAAAAGTAAACGATTTCAGAATATAAAAGATATTGAGTAAAATGTAACCGCCGACGGTTTTCTATTTATAGAACGTTACACCTACTTGATTGTATTTACTATAACACCAATTTGATGGTTACTTTTCTTTTCATAATTCTACAGCTTAAACTATTGCTATCTTGATGTAAATCCACAATAGATTAGTTATTCATTCTTTCATACATTGGAAAAAATGAAGAAATTGGAAAATCTATTAAAAATTATTTTCTAATAAAAAATCCAAATGTATATTAAAAATGCAACCACATTATTCGCTCGTTGGATTTCGTGAAAAACTACAAAAAAGATTCAAAAATAAATAATATAAATTATTTTTCTCTATAAAGGAACCGCTTTCAATCGGGAAAAGCTTTGTAAGCAACGAAAAGGTAGACCAGCTGGCCAAGCAGGGTGCAGATGAACCTTTTGCTGATCCAAAATACACATGCGGAATATCAGATATGTCCGCAGAAGTTGCTGTCAAAGACCAGCTAAGCAAACAACACCGCAAATACTGGCAGGAAACTCACGGACTGAGGAAATCGCGGTTGTTCGTGAGGAACCCCTCCAGGAAAAGAAGGGAAGAAATACTCCAATTGAGTAGGAAACGGCCGAGACTTATAACAGGAAACTGCCGTCTCGCAATGCACCTCAACAAGGTTGGAGTAGAACAAGACCCCTCCTGTAGACTTTGTTATGAGGAAGAGGAAACACCGCTGCACATTCTTTGTGAATGTGCAGCTTTGGGTGTCAGGCGATACCAGCACTTCGGTTAGCAGTTCATAGAACCGGAAGACATAACAACAGAGCCCATAAAGAACATCCTCAAATGCATTGAGGAAGCGAGCCTGATGGAGAAGATCACCAATGGGGCACAATAAGCCGATAGAGCTTCAGTGCAGTAGGCGAAATCTCTCCATAGTGAAATTAAATTAACCTCTAGTTATATTCTTTGAGGCTTTTGCGGTTTCTCGAACTGTCAGTATTATAATTTACTTTCGGCCCAGACCACGTCGTCATTTGGAAACTACACTCAGCATTATCAGGTTGTTTCTCAATTTCAATTGCTTCATGTATGCTACGAGAGAAGTAATGAGGTACTTTGAAGAGTACCCGAGCATTGTCAAAGTCCATCTTGTGCCTAGTTAAACCAGTATGTTCAGCCCCGCAGATTTTATGATGCGTTTGTGTTTGCAATCACCTTTGTGCTCTCGCAATTTTAACTCAATGGAATGACGATCTAGTTGGAGCCACAAGAGCAAGGAATGTTGTAGATCCCGACTGATTTTAAAAAATAAGATCAAATGCTTGTCCGCCCTAAGGTTTAAATCATGTAAGCACGTGGATGTGTTTAGGCAGGCAGGGCCTACTAACAAATATTGTTCAAACTTCTAGAACAAATGCTTGTAAAGGTAG
This sequence comes from Limonius californicus, assembly GCA_014611495.1. Lineage (NCBI taxonomy): Eukaryota > Metazoa > Arthropoda > Insecta > Coleoptera > Elateridae > Limonius > Limonius californicus. The sequence goes on from JABXWE010007107.1 coordinate 1,815, forward strand.
AAAAGCTACAGATCGGTCCTTACCTGATAATGATGGGTGTAGTGCCCAAACGACGAAGCTGTCAAGCCGTAAGTAAATTGTACTATTAACTTTTAGTTATTTCATAACTGAAACATGTACTGAATTTAGAACAATTAGAGACAAACCGCGCAATGTGCGACCAAAGAAATCCTCAGTTAGCGATGATGCTGCGTTAGGAAGATGTAAGCGTGGGTATTTTCACTTTGGCAGGAAGGCTGCGCAGTTTTGGAATTAGAGGATGTAGAGCTCTAACGAAGCCACTGCTTATCGTTTGTGGTGGCTCAAACAGTATCTAAACTGAACACCAGAGTAATGGTTAAAGGTGAATGAAACAATTTTTAACATAAAGAATCATGCTGGTAATACGTTTTTCTCGGCAAGTATATTTAGCTAAATGTATATTTCCAATAACTAAGCATCCAGCTATTGTTGAACGAAAAACAAATTATTTTCCAAGACGTTAATGCTCCAAGTCATAAATGATGACCATAAAAAATCCTCAGACATCTTATAAAAACGTGTATCAAACCTCACAAAAATAGAATCGATCAAATATGTGATTGGCGTTTTATTTCGCTGTAGTTTGAAGGAGGCACTGGGAGAACTAAAAAGTTCCATGCCAATAAGATACAAATTGGTCAGAACAAAGTGTAGATGAATCAAATATTAAAAATAGTTCTAATTTAAATAAGCTGTGGCAATGTTAGAGGTTTTTGTTATAGTTTATATTCTATAAATTTGAATACAGTTTTCAAACGGTCTTTTTTATGAATAACAATTTTTTTAATGCTGACTGTCAGTATCAGGAAAGAAATGCATTTAAACTTCAATTTTTCTCAAATCCTGTAAGGTAAGGGGGGGGGAGTATTGATATCTAGTTAGCCTGGAAAGTTTCTAGTAAACAAAAGTGAATATGGTTGCTATGGTTACAACTATGATGTCTTATAAATAAGTTGTCAATGTTTGACATCCGTAAGTTGAATGGTGATCAAACTGTGAATTTTTTAAAACATGTCTGAGAAAAAGATAGAATTTGAAAAAATCGAATTTCGGTCAGTGATTAAGTATTTATTTTTTAAAGAGTTGTCGGGCAAAGAAAATTTTGCTGATATGATAGAAACCTTAGGTGATCAGTGTTCTTTATACGCCACTATAAAAAACTGTGTTGCGGAATATAAAAGAGGAAGATCAGATGTGAAAGATGAGCACCGCCCTGGAAGACCAATTTCTGTGACCACTTCGAAAAACATTGATTCTGTCCATGATATGATTTTAGAAAATCGACGTATTGGGAGTAAGAATATTGCAGAAACATTGCACATTTCCTATGAACGTGTGTGTCACATCATTCACCCGACTCGGGTATGAGAAAGCTTTCGGCCAAATGGATTCCAAGATGTTTGAACGTTGATCAGAAGCGTGTTCGATTGACAACGTCAAAGGAAATCTGCCGTCGTTTTGCAGAAGTTCCAAACAGTGGAAGCATGTTGGTTCTCCAGGACTCATAAAATTCCGTGTTCAAAAATCGGCTGGCAAGATTCTTGCTTCAGTTTCCTGAGACAAAGATGGGATAATTCTGGTAGATTATTTGGAACGCGGCAGAACTATCACGGGAGCATATTATACTGAGTTGCTAACTAAATTACGTACTTGCCAGAGGTGTGCTCTTTTTGCAAGACAACCCTCCTGCTCACAAGCCGTTGATTACACTGCAAAAAATTGATGAAATTGGTTTTGAATTGGATGACCATCCACCCGGATTTAGCACCGTCAGACTATTAATTGTTCCCAAAACTCAAAAAACATTAGAAAGGTAAAAGATTTTCGACAAATGACGAAGCAATATGTACCGTGGAGGAGTGGTTTGCAGACCAAGACAACGATTTTTTTTTTTAATTAATTCTCGTTTTTATAATATTCAAACAAGTTTTCTGCGTCACTTATTGATTTATATCAAATGCTTCAAAATACATAATAAAAATCTTTGTAGCTATAATAAATTTCTCTCGTAAACTTATTCTTCTTACGTTAAACAAAGCAAACGTAGTTGTGGTACTTACTGAAATTTCCCTTAAAATATCCTGGACTGTCATAAACAAACTCTAGAAGACGACCCTTCGCTTCATATTCGAAAGATACACGCAGATATGGAAGGTTAATGCTCAGTTCGCCATTCATATTTTGAACGTCAAATCTAAAATGTATATTCAATAATTAATACATACCACTAATTAAAGAAGTTTTATGTTTCTTGAGTTAAATAATATTTATTTACAATCGAGTCTTAATTATTGATTATTTTTATTTAAAAATAGATATATATTAGTAATTTTTAAGTTACTTCCTTATGGTGCGCCATTGATCTCAATACAGTACGTACTTATTAAAAGAAAATTCTTACAATATTCTGACCAAAAATATAAAAAGTATTTTCAATGTTGCGCTCTTGGAAAACGTTTTCCCACAACAATTTTTCCTAAATAGAATTGTACAAACCCAACTCACAATTATTTTGGTGCTTTATGTCCAGGTGGTGCAAAACCACTAGATTTAGCGAAGCACTTATATAAATATGAAATGGCAACAATAACAATTTACTGTACGCTAGAAGAGGCGGCCATGAGGTAGAGGTTAGCGCGTTAAACTTCTACGCTGAAGGTCCTAGGTTCAATTCCTAGTATCGAAACATCGGATTTTTAACGACCGTTCTCTCTCGCAAGGCAATGGCAAACCAGCGAGGTATTCTGCCTAGTAAATCTTCTCTGGAGTAGAAGTGTTTACACTTCCCGTGGTTCGGAACCCACGTTAAGATGTAGGGCCTCTAAACGCGCAACACAGGCATAGGATCGCTACATCTAGTAAGATATAAAGCACTCGAAGAAAAAAACTCCAGCAGAAGCTGACTGTGACTCGGATCAATTCCTAATCAAGACACGGCCGGTACGTAACATGACAGCTACGACATGCACATGTACTCCCAGCCAACTCTAATTTGAATACTTTGAAACACATTGGGAAAGCATCAAGAAAATAATGATTGAGTTAGCACAAGAAAGTATTGGTAAGAAAGCAGGGCTTTGAAAGAAACTATGATGAGGAGTGTAAAGAAGCGGTAGCAAATCGCAAGAAAGCCAAGAAAGAAATCCTACATAGCAATGTAACCAAGTATCGTGAAGAAAGTAATAAGACCAATAGATAACGCTAACACAAATGTAGGAAATAACGTACCGCATGCCATAGGTGAAGAATATGCAGAAGTGGAAGAGGTCGAACAATAAGATGAAGAAGCAGTAAAAGACATTATACGAAAGGATGGAAAACGGCAAATCCCCAGGAACAAACGGAATACCGGCTGAACTGTTGCAGGCCTTATAAGAGTATATATAACTTAGTTATGGAGTTTAAGAAACAGAAGTGAGGAATCGAAATATGGGATTTTATGCCAGAAAAAGAAAAACGATGGCAAACTAGATTGCAGCAACTATAGGGGCATCTACTTACTGAATATCACATATGAAGAATTCAGACAGAGTATAAATGCACGAATGCCATCTCTATCAGAACAAATAATCGGCCAATATCAAGCAGACTTTGGAAAATATTATTAATCAACGCTCAATCAAATATTAGAAAAGTACTGGGAACTCAATATTGACATCGCCCAACTGTATGGGGACTACAAGCAAGTATACGATAGCACCCACCATATATGTATTTCCAAATAAATATACAGGGTGATTCTAGACATGTGCGACAAACTTTAACCACGTATACCTGAGTTCATTTAACCTCTACATCACTTAGTAAATTTATTTCAAATTCGGCACCGTTAAAGAAATCTAGCGTTTCAAAGTTTATTTACTATAATGTAAATAACTGCATGTGTCTTGTCCAATTTTGATAAACCTTTGATTTGGAAAACTAATAGTCCAGGCGTAATTTTTAGTTACAATAGGTCACTTGTGGGTTAGATTTCCTCCACTTTTCACACTCAATTGTATATTTTGAACTGCATTAAGTGTGAACTGCTAGCTTCCTAAAGCAACAAAGTTTGTCAAAATCGGACAAGACACAAAACAGTTATTTACATTTTGGTAAATTGATGTAGAAAACCTTTGAAGCTCCATATCTTCATAACGGTGCCGAATTTGAAATACATTTACTAGGTGATTTAGAGGTTAAATAACCTTCGCTAGTTTTTCGCACATTTTTAGAATCACCTTGTATACGATTAATAAAAGCTACAGCAAATTGGAATGAAATGTAAATGTAAGATTGGAATCGAACTTTTAAAAGAATTTCAAGTCAAACGGGGTTGAAACAAGGGGATGTTCTGTCGTCAATCTTATTTAATTTGATATTGAAAAGAATAAGGGCGGCTAATATCAACCCAGGCGGCACAAGATTCTCAAAACGAAGCCAAATCATGGATTTTGCCGACGATGTTTCCATCTTTGGTAGAAGAAAGGGGGACGTAGAAGAAATATACAGTGAGATAGAACCTACTGGTAAATTCACGATTAATGAGAGTGAAACTTAGGATATGATAACTCACTGTCGAATGCAACGGGAAGATCAAGGAGAGGTTACCGTAGGAGATAAACGTCTTAAAATGGTACGTGAGTTCAAGTATCTGGAAACTGTAATTCCTGAAACAACGATATAAATAAAAAGATTAATTCCAGAGTTACTGCTCGAAACCACTACTTTTAAGCATTACGAAATCCAAAAAGTTTATCATACGACTATGTATATAAATCCCTCATCAGGCCAGTGGTGTGTTACGGATGTTACAGCTGTAAGTTCACCGAGAGAAATAACGAACTTCTAGACAGATTTGAAATGAGAATCCTACAAACAATGTTTGGACCAGTATTTGATAGAGAGCTGAACGCGTATCTACCACGCATAAACCATAAAGCGAGCAACCTAAATAATGACCAAGATCTAGTAGGATAGATAAAACGACAGAGAAGTAAATGACTAGGGCATGAGTGAAGAATACAAGGACAGCTAGGAAGATCTTTCCTAACAACCCAGAAGGACGTGGCAGATGGAAAGACAACGTAACCAGAAACATAAATCAATTTATTGTAAGTTAGAGAGCGGCCCGCTATGACAAGCGAAAGAAACAGATGGAAGACGCTTGTACAAGTAGAAGAAGCCAAGGTTCTACAAGGACCCTAGTGTAGTATGTGTGCGTCTAATAGGTGGCGCTAATGTTCTTTGGTGCATTAAATGCATCCTCACTGGTTATCCTAGAATTGCAGCACTTCTCTTTTAGTATATTATATATAAATTATATAACTTAGCACATTAAGCGCCAAGCAAAATTTTGAAATGTTTATCATACGATCTAAGATGATAGTTGATTATAAAGCAGCAAAAACATCAATCGATAATTCAGGTAAATTTTCAAGTTATTGGTTTCTGTCTAAGAAAAACCATTAACTGGTTTAAAGTAGCCGTACAAATAGTTCCTGGAACGGCCATAGTCAACGCGCATGTTTGTATAATCGTGGCCCTATAGGGCAAAAAGGAGATGCACTAGCCATAGTAGACACACGCAATATAATCGTTTGGAAGGACGCAACCAAAAACCCACAAATGGGAATGGACTTGGCGGGGTGATGGCATACACATACTTGCTTAGCAATCCATCTAGTATCTGCATGGCGTAGTGAGGTGAAACCAGAACAAACACCGGTGTCTGCTGTGACCTTATAAACAATGATACAAGCAGACACCGGTGTCCGCCTTAATGTGTTAAAGTCCACATTGAATTTCTAACGCCAACGACAACAGCACCCCTTACAGAAATTAAATCGTTGTTGCTGCCATTTTAAAACCTCAAATTGCCTAGTTATACCTATCGGTTTTTGGTGCTGTAGGTTCACTTGATCAACAAAACAAGATATTAGAATAGCGCATTTTGCTATATTTAGTTCCTGCCAAAAGCCGAAAATATCAAAAATACAATCTTTTATGAATACCGCATTCTGCTATATTTAGTACTTAGCAAAAGCAGCAAATGTCAAAAATAGATCCGGTAAATGTGGTTGCTTGTAAATACTTGTTTTTAATTAACCACCGATATGCAAATCCTATTAAATGTCAACTCAGTTTGACTGCTTACAATTTTACGAGCTGTAATTTTTGACATATCCTGCTTTTGGCAAGGACGGAATGAGATACGCTAAAAAGCTTCCTTGAGGCGCCATCCTATTGTTTTATACGCAAACTATTACCCTGAGGGAAGTTCTTCATTCAGGAGGTATATTTTTGGGCAACCATGTAGCTTAAGCGAGAAATAATATATATACACACACACACACATAATGTTTTCAAAAGAAATCTTTTGAAACGGATTAAATTTATGAGAAAACTTTTTTCAATTCGAATTTAAAATGATATTTCCTAAAAAAATTTTGGCTGATGTTTTATTGTTTTAGTATATTGTACACATAATACTGAGACATTCGACGTCTCATACTTCCGTTTTAGTGAGACAACTGTAATTATTTAAGAAATTTAAGCAAATTTAGATTTTGTGATAGTCTTAAAGTTGTTCAATTATTGGATGACAATAGGGCAACTTAACAATGGATGATCAAATTAACTTATTTAAATGGAAAGGCAGAAAATGATTTGCACGATTTAGGCAATAGACAAGGGTATACGATGTTTTACAGACGTTTACAACAATGACGAAAATGATGACAAATGACACAATGTAGAGCAGAATAAACACTTTTTGATGAGTTCTCTATCCAACAATAGTTGAATATGATAGATCGAATTCTAAAATTGTTAGCCAAATGCAGTTACGCTATTTGTGTTAACTACATACTTGAAGTGTTCTAGCTGTGCTTGTTCGAAACCCCAAAATTGCAAATCCTTCAAAACAGCATCAACTGCAGCAAAATTATTAATGGTTCTGTTTATTACAAATAGAGGTACATCCAAAGGAGCCAGCTTGGGAAATTTTATCTCACGAACACCCTTGACTAAATAGGGACCCATTTTTCTCAGAACGTTGGTCGTACACTCGCTGAAGTTCGGAACTGACTTGGAACATGGTTGAGGAAAGCGCTCCGCTGAAAAGACATTTAATTTATTTTTCATTGGTGGATATTTATTGGCAATCTATGGTACAATTTGATCTTAAATTTGTTTGCATTTTTTATAGTTCCTAGAGCAATAATTTTCAACATCAAATGTGTTGATAAGAAGCCATTTTTATGTAACAAATAACAATATAATTCGCTACAACTTCTGCTTCCGCCTAAAGTAACCCATTTTCGTCTTAATTGAAATATTATACATATTTATACATTTTTGTAGTGTACATTAAATTTTAAATATATGTATGTCCATGCCATGACCACTAATTTTTAATGTCAGTATAATTTTCCAAAGCGTCGTGACGCTGTTAGGGAGACTATTATTATTGATATAGTGTTGAACTTTAAGCCTTTATCTAAAAAATGTAAGGACTATGATTTATATAATATGTTATAGGCCACTTATATAACCCAGGCATTTTATATGATGCTTAGCCATTTTATACTTTGCCTAACTTGCTTAGGCAGTTTATGAAATGCTTGTTGAAACGCACTTTTCATATATTACCTAGACCAGGTCTGTCCAATTGTCAGCATATTACCCGCGTAGCTGTTGTTTGTGGCACCCAAGGTATTTTCGAAAAATCATATTTTGCAGCCCGTGAGTTTGTTAATTGTGAGTTGTGAATGATTCTGAAATGGTATTTTCACTATAAAGTTTATAAAGAACCACTACAGATGTAGTCTCACAAACTCTTCTCTGCTTCACCTTCTGCGATTAGCAACAACTGACATTGATGTGGTTATTTCTGAGCTTGTGAATGCTGCAGATCGTCCCCAATCGTCACATTGAACACTCTCTTAGTTTTAATGTACTATGTCTTGTATTTGAATGAGTGTTATTTAATGAAAACTATTTTTTCTAAATAATGTGTTCATTATTCAAATACTTTTCGGAGTGCGGCCCGCCGCCCATTTGACATATAGCTTTGTGACGCTCTCATTATCTGAAGTTGGACAGCCCTGAATCCTAGGCATTGTGTATATTTCCTAATAAGATTTAGCCAACTTATGAAATATGTATAATTAGTTCAGTATTTATTGCATTACATAATTGCCGAATTGATTCTCAATTTAGTATTATAATCTACTTATTCGTACAACTAAGACTGTGCTAGTCGGCCTCGGTGGTCTACTGGTTAGGGCATTTGCCTTTAGATCCTAGGAAAGCGGGTTCGAATGCGGCCGAGGTCGATGAGATTTTTCTAGCGGGGAAAAATATGAATACGTCTTCTGTCGGATAAGAAGTAAAAGCCGTAGGTTAAAAATCCCTACTAGAGTTGTAATTACATCAGACAGGCAAAATGCGTAATTAGGGTGTAATTATTGCCTATGCGGTTGGTTATTCCATACATGTACCCAATATGATGCGAACAATAACATATTAACACAGTAAGGTCGATAATTTTTTTAACTAGTACACTGCGTAGCCAAGATTGAAACAATATAATAATATTATGGTAAAATCATAAAAGCGGATGATAACGCATTGCCAAAAGTAGTGCAAAATAATAATGACACATTTCTATAGCGCAACCTAGGTCATTTGTAAAAACTTAAGAGGTTGCCCTCGTAATAGTATTACAACGCATGCCAATTATTGTCAATTAGAGTCAATAATCGTATTACATTGCTTGACGCGAGTCTAATTATATTTTGCTGATATATTTCATATTAAACGATAAAAATTATGGAAAATAGTTTTATATAGTTGCTCTTGTTAATAACGCGTTTTTCGCGTTTGAATGTTGTATTTTAAAACAACTGCAATTCAAATTGAATTATAGCTACTGGCTTTGAGACAATCAAGTTTTGATGAATAAATATTGTTCTATTTAAAATTTAGATTTTTCTTCTTCTTTTCTTCTGTTTAAAAACGATTTGCTGGCATTTTCCAATTTAATTGTAGTATTATTAACGACTTGAGTTTATTTATTTATTTTTTATGAAATATAAGAGAAAAGAATTTCAACAGCAACATCAAAATACATTTTATTTAAGTTATACCGCCTTAGATTGGTAGTTTTGCTCTGAAAATAGTCTAAAAATTAGTGTGTACAATCCCAAAATGCAAAAAAAAGGTTAAAAAATGAAAAGAAGTACAAAAAATTGTTATAACGCTTGATACAACTGCAAAAAACTACGTATTAGCATCTTCCAAAGACTTTGGGACACTTTTTTAAACGCCGGCTTAGATTTACGAAACTTTAGAATTGTAAGGGCATTTTATATGTCAAATCGTTGTCAAATGCAATTCAATGACGTGCCTGTTTGTTTTGATTTAACTGACACTAAACAAAAACTGATGTTAAGCCACTGTACAAAGCCATGTTTACAAAACAAAACATTACTGTCCCAAATTTTTTGCATTTAATTACAAATCACAAATATATTTAGATTTATTTTTCTAATTGGTGATGTAAATTTGTAAAACCTACAATTTCTGCAGTAAATGCATTCTGCAAAACAGAATTACTATTTATTCTTATTTAATATTCAACTTCAAATAATCTTTGATCATCCTTAGATACACACTTCGGAAAAATCTAAGGATATTTTTTATTAAAATAAATTGTGCATCGTTTACATTGTATGTTTAACGTATGTATCAGTTGAAATGCTCAAGGCCGGATAGTTTGTTGTATAAATCATGTAAAAGCGGTTACAAAACCTTGCTGAAGTTAATCAACATAGAGGTCATACTCTGTATTAATATTTGTTTTTTGGCATTCTAACGAATTGTGCGTTAAAACAGTTTTTTTTAAATACTGTTTGCTTCCATTAACAATTAAAAATACTATACACAAGGTGATTCTACACACGTGGAAAAACCTTTCACCACTGACAGTTGAGGATATTTAACCCCTAAAACACCTAGTAAATTTTTTTTAATTCGCCGCTATAATGGAGGGGAGAACTTCAAGCTTTGTTACATAAATTCACCAAAATGTAAATAACTTCTTTGTTTCTTTTCCGATTGTGAGAAACTTTCTTGTTCTGGAAAACCACAATCCAACTTAATTTCCTGTCAAGAAAGTTTCTAATAGAAATAACAATAAATACATACACCTAATTTCCAAATTTTTAAACCAGAGTTTTCACCTTTGGTTCGAATTTCATCTTTCACACTCAATTTTGTACATTTTTCTTGATTGTATATTAAGCTTGGACTATTAGCTTTCCAAAACGACGGAGTTTATCAAAACGGGATAAGAAACACAGAAGTTATTTACTTTCTAGTGAATGGGCGTAAAAATCTTTAAAACCCTTATCACAGTAACATAGCCAAATAAAAAAAATGTACTAGGTTATTTAGGGTTAAATAACCTCAGCTATACGTGGGTAAAGTTTTACGCGCGTATATTGAATGACTGTACAAATATTTTTGGAAATCCATGTGGTTAAATAAAATACTTTCATTTCGAAAAATATCCCTAAACTTTTCTGATATTTTGCTTAAATTTAAATTGTACAAAATATTTAAAATAAACAACTTTGAAATTAAATTAGACTATAATAATAGCTATTCTGCGTTTAAAAACATAATGACGACTTACGTAATATTTTTAACTCTGCAATATGAAGCTGTACTAGACAACACAAAAATATAACAAAAAATTTCATTTTGAACGTTTGTGCTACTGCAATGTCGAACGTTCTTTTGACAATGACGATCAGCTCCTAAAGCTGCAGTATTTCTAAGAAGCTGTAATATAATTTGCACCAATCGGAATCATTAATTTGATCGTTATTATGTATTATAATTACGTTTAGAAGAAGAGAGGGGGCAAACGTTAGTAAATTAATATTTATCTTGACACTATGAAGAAACAAAGAAGCAAGAAACAGGCAACATGTAGCGAAAATAATCGTTATTTGTAATAATAAACAATAAAATATCTGTAACATACAGGGCGAAACATTTAAATATGAATTTCTTATGTTGCTTATTTTGGAAACCACACTAATTTAGGGTTTATAAGGATCGCCATGTTGATCAGAAACCTCCGAGGGAGAAGCTGACACCAAGAAGAAGAAAGAGTACCTTAAAATTAGCTAAAATACGCTTTCTCTATTGTCGTCGCAGCTACATTTATATACGGTTTGTTTTTGAATTATTAATGGACAACATATATAAAATATACAAATCAAAAAATGATCGGATAATTGATAAGAACGTATGATAAAAAAATAGAAAATATGAAATAAGGCGATTACCTTTATTTTACATTAAAAAATGTGTATTGACTATGCAACAGGTTGCACTATATTTGGTTTAATATATCTATGAAATTTAACTCTCGCCCGGCGGAAATAATTGCAGTTGGCAGTAATGGGTCTCTATTTTGGTGCTGTTACATAAATTTTGAAACTTGAAAATGTCTATGCTCGCAATAAAAGCTTGCGCATGAATCTGTCCGTATGCCTAACAAGTAAATTCAACTATCATACTTATTAGTATGTTTGTTTTAATTTCCAACACTGAAGGCAAACCTTCCTATCTCAAGCGACATGAGTGGATTATCGCAGGTATTCCAACTATTGTTTCCACGAAATTTATTCTAAATCATAACGAAAAAAAAATTAAAGTCGGGGTAACGTGGGACCCGGTTGCCGAAATTAAAAGACCTCTGAATGTTTCTGCCAGTTTCTATGTTAAATTCATGATGAATACATATCTCTCTAAACCTTCAACATTATTACTTCCTTATACAAGTCTTTAGTTTCTAGGTTTTATTTACACGACAATCACCAATGGTAGCGACAGAATGGTCTATAAGAACCACACCTGCTTGTCTTAGTACAAAGCTTACGAAATTACGAAATAACTTGGAAAAGCCACAATCAAAAGATAATTTCATAATAGACTTTAAATTCGAAATTTTGAAGCTGCAGCTGGAAAATAATTAAATCTTCTCTAGGCTTTCGTATGCCACATTCATTTTGAATAAAATTTAGTTAAAATATTCTATTCTAGTCTAATATTTCTGTACTACATATGCTCATTTTTTTAAATAATATTGAAAGCGAATATTTCTTTATAGAGGCAGCAAAGACTTCTTGAGGATCATTTTTGATTATCTAAATAGAAAATGTACTTCTCAAAATATGTGTTCTTAATTATTATACGTTTGATTGATTTCAAGAGAAAATAGAACAAATGCTATATTAATGTTTAGATATTAAATTCAGCTCAATAAAAATAAAAACTTTAAAGCTCTGTAACTTTTTTCTTATCTCCTTTACTAAAACTACTTTTTTTTTGTTTAAACACGATATCAATATCTTCAAGGTTCCCTACTACAATCATCTGAACTTGGCCGCTTTTTGGCAATCAACTCCCTCTAACGGGAAAACGGTTTAAAATAGACTCATAATGCTATATCAATATGACCAGCACTAAAGTGCCTTTTGTATATACCATACCTATTGTATAGCGAAAACAGAATCTTAATATGTTGCCTGAGTGAGGAGCTATATTCTATTCACGCATCGATGGGACATAGTTGTTGGCTTCATACATATACAACATAGTTACTATGTTATAACAATGTGTCTCGAATGCACGTACATGGAAGTGGGTTAAGAATTTGTGTTTTATTGAATATTCAGGAACCGCCGTCAATATTTAGGAATTTTTTGATATAGGTACAAGATTACGTATACTGGTTTATTACGGAGGGCTAATAAAAACTTAATTATAATTATCTAAGGTTGCAGCGCTTCTGCATTTCATTTATGGAGTTCACAGCGAAATATTTATTTGTTGAACGTACATTTAAGTACCTAGTATTCACGGCGGACAAAAACCACTGTCTAACAGATTGTTAAAAAAATTGCTACAAATACAACTGAAAAGTCTTCAAAATATACCCAGTGACATGGAAATCGCAACACCAAGAAGGGGTAGGAATTTTTTTACCAAACTTGGCAGAAACGTTTAACTACTAAAAGAGAAAAATAACAAAATATTAACATAATTTTTATTAATAATGGGTTGGTCCCCCCTACTGGTTACGCACTCCCCCACTCTTCGTAGCATCGATTCTAGCAGATGGTTGATTTCCTCTTGAGGTATTGTGTCCCAGGCAACCTGTAATTCGCGCTGTAGAGCTTGCAGCGTCTGCGGAGGATGTAGCAAGTTCCTCAGTCTTCTACCCATAATGTCCCAAACATGCTCGATGGGCGAAAGATTGGGAGATCGGAGTGGCCATGGCAAGAGATTGACATTATCCTCTACAAATCGGTCTATAGAACGTCTTACAATATGGGGACGGGCATTATCCTGCTGGAACAGTGGGTCTTCCAACTGCTGAAGAAATGGAAGAATATGAGATTCTACCACTTCATCTACATATCACTGGGCATTCGTATTGCCTCGGATGAATAACAAACGGAACCTACTCCCCTAAGTTATAGCACCCCATACCATAATCCCCACAGTTTGGTGCACATGCCTCGCAACAGAAAATTCAACATTGCGACGTTCCCCACGTGTTCGTCTGACCCTCATACGGCCATCATGCATCCCCAAGCAAAATCGGGATTCATCACATCGCAACCTACACCACTCTAAACGTTGCTGCCGGTGTTGAGCCGATAGTGGTAACACAAGATGTGGCCGATAGGATTGCAAGCCGAAAGCTGGGATTCTGGGGTAAACCGTTCGAAGGGTTACAGGACGACCTTCGTTAGCTAACCATTGATTGGCAATTGATCTAGAACTGGAGAAATGGTCTCTTGTTGCCATAAGTCAAAGATGGCGGTCCTGAGCCTATTTGTTCTTCATCGCCACCCGGTTCCTCTTCTGCGACGTTCCTGACCCTCCCTAATCCATGCCTGATAGCAGCGCATGATGGTGGATTGGTTCCGGTTAAGGCGATTTCTAATTTCTCTGAACGAAAAACCACCTTCGCGCAAACCAACAATACAACCTCTGTCGAATTCGCTTAATTGGCGGTAATTTCCACGTTGGCGCACTCTAGGCATGATCACGCCCTCAAAACAAACGATCAAAAGCGGAAACAATAAAGAACTGAAAAAAATCTCGCAAAACATACACCTGATAAAATTATTAGAAACAACTGAAAGAACTATATATCAGATAAGCCATTATCACTTGATCCATATGAATAAAATTTTAATCAATTGCTACCTTTTAGTGGTTAAACGTTTCTGCCAAGTTTGGTCAAAAAATTCCTTGGTGTTGCGATATCCATGTCACTGAGTATATATTGGATGATATACCTTTTCATAATGTAAATCGTTTATCTCTATTTTAAACTATTACTTACCAAATAATATAACCGTTGTAACTTAAAAAGTTACATACTTTTTAACAATATATTACATTATACAGTATAAAATAAGAATAAACAGAAATTTCAACCTGAAGTATATTTAAGAAAATGAAGCAATCGTCAGCTTGTAAAACTTATGTAAATAGTGTTACAGACTTCTGGAATGTTGATTAAACTTTGAATAATAGAGAACACAAATTTCTTATAATAAATAAGGAAAACAAATACTTGAAAACGCCAAAGACAAAAACCAAATTATATTTTACAAATAGGAATTTCAATTTAATTTCACAGATTGAGGAACAAAATAAACTTGCAAGCACTCTAATCCTACAGTATGAAGATAAAGTTTACAAGCAAACGTTTTGTTAGGAATTTCTGTTTAAACTATTCCAACATGACAATTCAATTTCAGCGTTTACTGTATAATTTAATTAAAAATTGAGTAAAGTATTTTAAAATAAGTATTATATGTATATGAAACAGGGTTTGTATTGAATAAGTTTCGTCAATAGTTTCATTTTATACCGCCCGAAATGTGTTTGTAACTGTCAGTTACAATTATGATCTTACGTAAACATTCGTACACAAAAACTTGTAGCTCTTGCTTTATGACATTCATCAGCCATTATTCAGCTCCACATAACAACACTGGTTTCACTGTATAATTAAATACTCTCACCTTAGTCTTTTTATTTAACTTCCTCGCACGTCATATGATATTTAACCTAATGAACACGTTTCTGGTTTTGTTTATTCTAGCATCCACATCTTTCTGCGCACTATTTTATGTCACACGCGCCAAGTATGTAAAGTCACTTACACGCTCTATTTGTTCATCTTCCACCCTAATGATTTAGACGACACACACATTTACATACGTCAGCTTGGTCTTCTGTCTGTTAACTTACAGTCCTTTCTTTGACTCCATCACTAATTTTTCCTGCATGCGTCTTCCATTGTGCGCTTTCAAACCATCAAGCCAGTTAATGGCCAAACTAGTATGGCAATACGAAAAATCGATTAATATTGAAAAACTGATAAATACCAAGATTGAATATTAACGCATGTTACAGAAAAGAAATATAAATTGTACCTACTACAACAAGGAACTATTAGAGAATTATATAAGGATAGACTAAAAGAGAAAATAAGAAAATTAAAAAGAATTGATAATATTGAAGAAGAGAACCAGGTCATTATTTCCACTAACATAAAACAGCAGCAGAAGTTTTGGGGGAATATGAAAAAAACAAAGAAAAGACAACAACCGATATGGGTCACGGAAGAAATACAAGAGTTGATCTATGAAAAAAAGAAACGCTATCATAACTGGTTATATAATAGAACGAATGAATGCAGATGCGACTACAAGAAGAAGAAGAAGTTAGAAGAAGAATGAAAGAGGAAAAAAATTAATTCTGAGAACAGAAGTGTACTGGAACTGAATGCCTAATTGGCGGTGCAAGATCTATAGAAGTATGGAAGAGTGTAGAAATAATGAAAACTAACTAATAAAAGTAATAACATTATATCTATAAATAAATGGAAAAACTATCAGGAAGCCCTTCTTTTAGAGACGAGACCAGATTATTTAGAAAATATACAATCGGACCAGCAGGATGACTACAACAACGGCCGAGAAGAAATTACTACAGGCGAAATTAAAGCAAATACAATGCGAATGAAAAATGGACGATCACCTGTCCTAGGCGGAGTCTCCGCAGAACTAATAAAATATGGAGAGGACATGCTCTGGGAAAGAGTTGCACATCTAATGGAGGCTTGTTGGAATAAGAATCAAATCCCCAATTGTATATTGTATCAGTAGTTAAGAAAGGCAACAGAAGACAACCTGGAAACTACAGAGGTTTAAGTGTAACTAGTACATTCAGCAGACTGTTTGGGAAAATATTACAAAACAGACTAATAGCGGATATTGGTGATCGAATCGGAGAAGAGCAAATTGGTTTATCCCCGGAAGATCATGTGTGGATAAGCTGTTCATATTGCAACAAGTATTAGAAAAGAAAATACCAAAGGAGAGGAAGTACATTTTGTCTTCATTGTCTTAGAAAAGGTCTACGATTCAATAATGCGATATAAACTTTGGGAAGCTCTACAGTACATAAAAACGGATAATCGGTTCAATTATAAAAGATCGTAAAAATTGGAAGACAACTCTGCAATTACATACATACTAATAAGGCACTCAGACAGGCCTGTCTTCGTTGATTTTCAACATTTATGTAGAAGTCGCTCTCCAAAACTGGAAGAGGCATTGTGGGGGAATGGGTATTCCCATAAACGACGAGACATTGTTCATCTTAAGTTTTGCTGATGATCAGGTAATGCTAGCTCAAGACGTGTATGAATTCATGATTAAAAGATTATAGAAGGAATATAAAAAGTGGGGATTACAAGCAAGCTTGCAGAAGACAGAGTATTTGGTAATACATTCAGAAGTTATATTTGAAGTACTGATAAATGATGATGTACAAAGCTAACAAGTCGATGAGTTTAAATATTTGGGTGCACAAATTAATAAAGAAGGTTTAGGAACCTTTGAAATAAAGAATAGAGTCCAGCAGAGCAGAAAAGTAATTGGGGCCTTAAACCCCATATGGTGGTATAAAAAATATCAATAAAAAACAAAAAAGGAATAGGTCAACAATGGTTGAGTCAGTACTGTCATGCGGATGTGAGGTTTGAAGTATGAATTCAGATATAAAAAGAAAACTTACAACTGTAGAAATGGGCAATGGCAAGCAGAAAGTTACGGGAGGATCAGGCAGGGGACAGAGGTTTGGCGCTGGAGCATCGGGTATTATTGGGTGTATAATATACTGTGTATTTATTTAAATTATACATGATTTGTATACAGAGTCGTTACTATGGAAAACTATTAAAAAATATTTATTACATAATTATTATTATCTAGGCTAGTCGACACTTTTGACAACAGAAATCAACTGTTTAACAACTCATTTCCACAGCACCATAAGGTGGAGTTACGGCGCATTTTTTTATATAGTCTCCCCAACAGACCTAATCATCAGGTGAATAAAATAGTTATCAATCGTTCGGTATCTAAACACAAATTAACTGAAGTTTCTGTTAACTTCAGTTCCTTTGACAACATTCGATGCACAGATGATTTGGAGAAACGCAGCGCTTGTGCATGTTTCCTTATCGACCTGCGTGGATTTCGCCTGGTTGCAAACCGAACAGCAGCGACGTTCTCAGGTGTGTTTACAGACTGAGGGCGGCCCGACAGCTTCTTGTTTACACACGAACCTGTCGTTCTGAACTTCTGTAACCATGACTGCACTAAACTGCGACTTGGCGCATCGTCCACACGCCGAATATCCAAACGATTGTAAAAAAGGCGGCGTGCCACAACGTACGATTCTTGGTTTTTCAAATAAAGCTCCACAAAGAGCGCGCGATGTTCTCCCGTCCACCTCTCCATTCTTACTAAATAATCCGCAACCTTCCTTGACCTGGGAAATACAAAGTCGTGGCGCTACTCTACAGCGTTGCCAAACCAGCGCTCTCTAAAAACAGCAAAACATTATGGGACACCCGATACTTATGAACAAAAAGAATAACAATAACGGAAAGAAGCCAATTTGAATTTAAAATTTTCTGAAAATTATTCGATCGGTTCAAAACGGCCACCACCAACATTATGACATTCTGCACATCTGACTGCAATTGAACTTTGTACTCGTTGGATCATGTGTTCGTTTAAAATTGCAGCTGCGTGATTGATACGCTTTGTTAAATCGTCCACATTGTTCAATGGTGTGAGATATTTATACTAAATCCATCAGGTGGTCCCATAAATAAAAATCTAACTGCTTTAGATCAGGTGATCTTCGCGGCCAAGAAATAACACCCCCACGAGCAATCCACCGATCTGGAAAATGATTTTGAAGCTAATCTCAAATCATGATTACATAATGGGCTGGAGCACCATCTTGTTGGTACCACATATTTTGTATAATTATTAGTAGAACGTTTTCCAAGTGTATTTGAAAATTTGCATTTAAAAAATGTAGGAAATTTTCAACATTAAGACTATTTGACAAAATGAAGGACCAATTCAATAATTACTTACCATACCTGCCCTAACGCTAACATCTTATCGATATTGATGACTCCGAACACGAGTTGCGTGAGGGTTCGCATCTGCCCACACATGATTATTATGAGAATCGTAAACCCTATCATGCGTAAATGTCGCTTCATCTGTCCACAAAATATTGCCAATAAAATTCAGATTCACCTTATGTTGATTTAATAGCCATTTATAAATGTAGTACTTTTGTTTTTCGTGTAATAGTTTGTGAACTGTCGATGTTGGCATGTCTACAAGGCGAGAAATACCACGTTACTCGTAGACTTTCTTTTAATTACATTTAACACACTTTCTTCAATATTGGCCTGTCTTACCATCAATGGACGACGAATACCACCTCCTTTTAGATCTCTCTGTCGTAATCGTTGGTCAGTTCGTATAATAACTGTGTAGTTTGGATGCCTTCTATTTGGATAGTCTTTAGCATAAAGCCTTGCCGCTGCATTAGAATTACCACAACCGCTCCAAGAATCCAAATTTTGTCAGTGTACTCGGCAAATGTGTATTCCATTAATGCAAGTGAAACGGAATTTACAAAAAGGACAGCAAAATGTGTTTGACAACTATAAAATTCGGAAAAGCAGTGTTAAATTAAATAGAAATTACTATCAGCATTGCTTCATGATCCAATCTCGTGTTTTCAACAAAATCTTAGGATCAAAAATGCAATTCGAACTTACGCAGAAGTCATTTTTATTGTTAGTATCTTGAGTTTATTAATCAAGAACTACTTTCACCGATAATATCTATTAGTTTAGCTTTATTGTTAAAGATACACAGTATTCGAATTTCAAAACAAGAAGATCGTGTGAAGAAACTAGCCTTCGGAAAATAAATATTTTAGCTATTTTCTGTTCAGTATGCACTGTTGAACAACGCTATGAGGCATTTTATCTCAACTTATGGGACACCCTGTATATAAACCACCCTCATATATAGAGATATACCCATTAACATAGATAAATAACTAATACTAAATTACCTCAAAAGTTTTGCACTGTTTATCCTGTACGAGGAATTTTTTAAAGACTAAAATTTCTTGAATAGTTCTTTGAAAATAGAATACTATAATTATTGTGTTTATATTATTATTTCAACGTTAACAAAATTTCCAAAAAAAGATTTAGTATAGGATCTGTACATCAATTTTAGCATTCATATGATTATGGATTTTTGAGCAAACCAGTTTTAGTTATGGTTTTGAAATCAATTTAAAATCGTTCAATATACTGTTCTTTATGTAGGCACTATTTTTGCCCGGAGATATTTTTATTGGCATTTTTTTGACGGCGCTATTACTAACATATATCATCTATCATCAGAGCTTTACAGACAGAGATTACGGTAATAATTACTTATACATTAATTGAGTAAAATGTCACATTGTTTGTACGGGTCCGGAATAAATTATGAGTCCATGCACCATTCTACACACGGGTTCTATACATAATTTTTTCTACTACCACTCATCCTTGAGAATTCTAAGAAAACAACAAATTATAATCCGCGACAATAATACTACTTAAAACCGAGTATTGCTTATTCATATCACATACAATTACCGTTTACAAGCAATGAAATAAACAAAACTATTGTTTTTTCATTAGCGTGCAATAAAGAAATTTGATTGCATAATGTACAGTAATATTTTTATTACCTTATACTGTGGTGGTAGCTCAGTTGGTAAAGCACTCGCTTTCTGAGTAAAACGTCGATTCTGGCTTG
>JABXWE010007108.1:0-22810 GCA_014611495.1 Limonius californicus
AATATATTAGTATTTGTGTGATTTTAAATATTCGCAGCTGGCATTTTAAAGAATTATTAGTATATAACAGCAAAATAATTAATTTATCTTTTAGAAAATATTGCTAAGCGGGCGTTAAGCTTACTTAAAAGAGTCACAACCGCATTTCGAAGAATAGGGTCAGGTGTATTTGTCTTTTCCCTTTACTTCGGTTAGTAAATCTATCTGTATAATAATATATGAGAAATATTGTTCATTTCATTAATTAATCTAAAGCAAATTGTAATAAATCTCAATGAAAGGGAAACTGCTAATAAATACACTGGACATAATACGAAATAAAATATACTCATCAAAATTTTATATAATTTTAATAATAAAAATATGTACAAATGTGTCAGTACTTCTATTGACATACAATATATTTTGAGATCGGCAAATAGTAATTTTCTGATTAAATAACATACTTATGTTATGTTATTGTTGTACTTACAACAATATTGTTACATAAAAAATATTTAAGAATGCTTATTTCACGTTTGGTGAACATATTTTTATTAAATCAGTTGTTTTATCGATTAAATTTATTAATGATATTTGAATAATTCAGCAATTTTATTAATAACACAATAATTTTCATAAAATATGCCATTTTAATATATGTTCGCGGCCAAACGTCTCTACGTCCAACAGTCCATATGCCCAACCATCCCCGCGCTGAAGCGGTTCTATACTCAAACAGGTCTGCCGAAACCACGCAAAGAAAAATATGATACAGTTTTCGCATACTTATGAAGTCACATACGACTTAAATCTCATAATCAATATTAGACGACGTTTACATAAATTTGATTTTAGTTAAAAAAAATTTTGAAAATTCTTTATGCTAACTATACTTTCAGATTGTGTAAAATTGTGCGTTTAGATTTGGAACATTTCAAACACGAATTTTTATGCAGAAAATGGTTCTGCTATTTCCGGTGCTATTAAAATCTGATATTAATCTGTCACACACTGAGCGCAATTGGAAATAAAACAATTTTTTGGAAATCATCTTAGTACGCGTAATAAAATATAATAGCTCCTATGTGAATTCGCGATCTTTTAATTAAATTGTTAATTACCAAGTCTGGTCATTTTGATTTCCGACCTACGAAACCCCATGTTTAATTAATGAGCTTTATCTGATAAGAGATAACAAACTACTTCTGTAATCGCGTTCTATTGACAGGAATGAATATAGGTGCTGGCAAACAGGTAATTCACAAATCCCTTCAAAAAATGTTCGCTTTGCACTAATACAATTTTTACATGGTATTTCTATAATTTTATGCGTTTACGTATATGTGCGGTATGATGCTGCTGCCACCGTATGCATGCAAAACATGAAAAATGTGTGTTTTGTAGGTGCAAAACGCTTAAAACGTTAATATCCTACAATAGAATTAATATCGGAAAAACAAATTTTATTTTCATTTGTCATAAACAGATAATGTACTTTTCAAGCTTTCACCAGAAGAAGTCTATAAATTAAATAGTCTCTTATTGCCTGGCATTGCTGGATTTTACAGATATGATTAAACACCCCCATTAAGTAAATTTTAATTGTAGGTATTACATTTTATACCTTTTTTACGATTACAGCCATTTGAAGTTACATAATTATTGTATTTACTAATATTATTACGCTTTTCAGGCAAGTGTTGTCAGTGGTTAATTTTAAAGAAGAAATGTTGTTTTGATGTACAACAATGTAGTGTGATTAAATTTTAATAACTAATAAGTGTTTAAAGCGATTTATAGTAACACGGAAAACAACATTTTAATTTTTTTACATTATCAAATCTTCCTCTTTACCTTATTTTGGGCTTTTGAAGGAATTACAATTCTACTGTCATGAAATTAATAACGTGTAAAAATTAAAGCAGAAATACTGGAACGATTTTACACCATTGGCTATAACTAATTTCCAATCACAAGAGACGAATCACTCGAAGAAGAAGCAAACTTTTAAAATACTCGTACAACAAATAAATAAAGAATATCAAAGTATTAATTGGCGTAAGACCAAGATTTACGAAAACAGCTTAAATTCTATACCAGAAGAAGAAGAAGAACGAGAAGAAGAGTAACAAATATTTACTAAATGAAAATATAGCCAAGAAGGTATTATTTGAAGTAAAGCAATTAATTCAAATAATTTGAAATTTCTACAATAGCATAAAAATTAACAGCAATCTAACATTTTGTAAAATTTGCGACTTTGCGATCTTCAACAATACCAACGACTTCTTAAACTGTTAAAACTAAAACTAATAAAATATTAACGTTGTTTCAAAATAACTTCCTGAGAACAGCTTTAATTTTAGTTCAACAATATGTATTCAGCCTTTGGCTTCAGCTTCGTGTTAAATTGACCTACAATTTAGATTTAGACGGATTTATATAATATTTTATCTCTTACCTGTAGGTTCGAACAAAATACAGAGCATGACAGAAGAAAAAAACCTTTAAACCAAGGAGAGGGTTTGTTAAAAAGCGTGATCGAAAAAAGCCTGCACATTGTCAGCATATGCTTTCATTGCAAAATTTAGAGGGATATCGTAAATATCCTCTATATAAATCTTTTCAATTACTCAGAAGGAATAAAATAGAACTGACAAAGTCTTGCTGTATTTAGTGTTGTTTTCGTGGTTTTATTAAAGACGTTAAAATTATTTCCTCTCAGCTTCCATCTAAAGGTACGATACTATATAATTTTTTTTCGGTTAAATCATTTAGCCGGGATTTTACATTAAACTTTCAGTTACACTATTTCTATATACGGTATCACATTTTCGATTTTAGAATACCCTGTACAAATAAAAATTATTTCTTGTTTCTTAGTAGCAACCTACATTTTTAAATGAGTTTTTATCATAGTCGTATATTCAGGAGATCGAGTTTCTAAATACATCGGTTTCATTCCATATTTTTTCAAACAAATGCGCTTTTCGGTATTCTATAACAATCCAAAAACTAGCGTTTGAGTAATAACGAAGAAAATATAGGTCGGAATCAAATACGTGTAACTAAACCTGCATCACACCCTGGTAAATGGGGAATAGATCGTCGTATCTTGGCAAAAGGTTCAATAATTTTGCTAAAGCATATAAACTAATTTTGGTTCTTTGAATTTTCAGTTTATTCACCAGATTTCAGGAATTTGTTGTTCGATAAACTGTTATTTTCTAAATCTGCATTTAAAAAATTTCAGAAGCTGAAATTTCTGCCCGAGAATTTTTGTCAGTTAATTTTAAATCTGTTAAATAAATTTACAGCGGAACGTTTCCCAGGCCAGTCCTGATTTCTGCATCACAATTTATCAGTCCATCAGTTTATTTATGCATGAATTCCTCCCATAATTAATTATTCCATCACCGTTTGACGTATCTGTTTATTTATCTCCCAACAACTCTCCTTTTATTTTTGAAACGTCTTTAAAAATTTATTTAATTGTAACAAATTATTCGAACATTTTAAAAATAGTATACACCTTTCTTTCTTTTACAGCATATACTTTTTTTTTTAAACTTAGAAAGCACATTACATACGTTCTTACGAGTCTATTGTTATTATTTTTTAATTATAATTACTTAGTATATTACATACAAGTCTCAATGTATAAACTTCCAAATTTAAATGAATGGCAGTTCGATAACGCATTTCTACATAATTTAAATTCGCTGCATCTTTTTATTCTCACGCTAACATATGTCTATCAATATGTTTATAAATTACTCAGCAGGAAAAAAAAACGCTTTTACACGCAATCTGTTCCATTTTTCACATATAACTATCCCTACTTTTTGCTACTGTTTCTCCAAGTTTGTAATAAAATAGAAGTAATTTACCATGCTAATGTAAGGGTTGGGTTTTCCTTTAATCGCTGCTAGCAGTTAAATAATTATCCATGACTCAGTCCTTAATTACGTATTCCTAACCGCATTCCACCGATTAAGCACGAATTACTTACCCTTTTATATATTTACGTTAATCTATATATCTGACAGAAACTGTCGTATTATGTCTACATTTGATATCATTTGCATACGTTTCTAATTAATTCGTGCTTCTACAAATGCCGTTGATGTAGCTACTCCTTCAACCGAGCTTAAAGAATATTACCTAACACGAGTTTCTTTTATTTTGCTGCTTCTAAGCCATAAAATTTAACGTCTATATATTTGTACAAGTCCGATTTAAGTTTGTAAGCTACCAATCATTAGATATTTTGCAAAATGAAGAAATTTTGCTAGTTTAATTTTTACTTCCAGTTCATCTTCAAAGACCTTTTCACACTCTATTATTTTTAATTACTTCAAAGAGCTAAATAAATTGAACTAATAAAAGTACGCCATATTTAAAATGTAATTATAATTACTATGAAATAATAGACACCAATTATCAAAAGGTAATTCTATTCTATCAATTTGAAGTTAAAAATACTGATTTATGCGGTTCACAAAATACGAATTACAAAAACCACTAATAAGCGCAAGGTATGTTGACAGAAAACAAACAGCTTTACAATATTAGAGATATAAACTGAAAAATAACCGACTTATCTATATCTATAACTATCTTGGGTATATATTGAAACAATCCATTTCATTTAAGTACGGCCAAAAAAATACATAAAACAACTTCTACTGTATATAAATTAAGTACCACTTCAAGTATACTATTTGTGACTGCTATTGTTTTTGGTTAGTATAAATAGATTCAGATACTAGACTATTTCAAGGTAGCGTTATTAACGCAAACCTCCGGCTTGCTGAAACCAGTAGCGGCTCGCAGGTAAAAAAATAGGTGCAGTGCTATTATAATAACCCTAATAACAACAAATAGAAAAAATATAATTCAATGTCAACTTACCTGGTTTTTGTAGACCACGGCTATCCTTCTGTCTTTAATGCAGAACGCAGCAAAATTATTTATTATGTCTTCGTAAAATGGTTGATATTTTATTAATTCTAATACGAGTTCTTTTTGAATTGAAATATTTGCCAAAGAAGAAAGCCTATCTTGAGATAGTGCATGTCTTAAGTACGTTTTTATTCGTTTAAGGCAAGAAAAACTTCTTTCCACTGATGCACTTGTCGACGGAATAGTTAATATGAGGCAAAACAATTTGTAGGCTTCGGTAAACATTTCTTTATCATTGAGATTTTCTAGTAATTCCTGCGTCTGTAGATTGCGGTAACTTTCACCGGCATAAGACGATTTAATTCGTTTTTAAAACGCTGAATTTTTGTAAATATTTTGCCATAAAATTGACCTAAACTTTCAAATGCTTTAGACGGAAAACAAGAATCATATTGTTCGAATTTCGTAGTATCAGCCAAAGACATGAATTGTAACTTATCGGAGTCTTGAAACCTTACTTTCATTTCCATTACAATGTTATCCAGTACTGTATAAAACAATATTTTATATTTTCTTCTAATGTCATTACCTATTTGTAAGGCTAGCGTATTCCCGCTTAGGATGCTTAGCAATATTTGTATTATTTCTATTTCCTTAGTCTTTTCGAAGAATGTATTAAAGAAATCGTCACGCCTTTTCCTCTTTAATAGTTCAATGGTATGATATATTTTTGTAACACAAAAGCTACACTACAGCTGAAAATGTGAATTCAAAATTGTTGAAATCGTTTAAAAACCGACGGTCAAACCCGATCATGCAGTTCAGCGGCTTGTTGCAACTGAACTCTTCACTTGCGAGATTCACCGTAACCCAATTGTAGATAGTGACGTAGGCGTTACCATGGCAACGGAGGTATAAGTGCAGAGTTAAAATACGTTTGAGACTGACTCTTCACTACAATTGCACGAGTGTTGTAGGTAAGATGTTTTATGGTTCCTGTGTTCAAGCTCAACGGCCTGCATTTCAAATTTAAATTTTAAATGTATGGGAATCAGAAGAAATATAATGCGTTTGTTTTTACTAAGCTTATTGTATCTACGAGTATGTATGCCATAAATAAAAAACAGTAGGTGTAATGCCGATAAATAATTTGTTATGTAATTTAAATAAATATTCGTAATTGAATTAAAATTTTAGGCGAAAGGGCACTTCATCTACTTCACTTGGCGAGCCACCACTGGCTGAAACTTAACAGTTGTCTCTGGTAAGTGGCTTTTGTTATTTCTCTATAGATCTCTGTTATTCTTTTTGGATTGCTTTTATTTCGATTTCTATTTAAATTCGCATGTACATTATTTATTATACCCAGATATGGTGCGGAATTTCATTAGTTATATTCTTCTTCTTCTCCAGACCCCTACAGGCCTACAATCCTGGGTGGATCTTGACTTCCTCCAACTATGCCCCAAAGGCTTTCATTGTCTTCCAGTTGTTTACGTTCATACATTTGAGATCCCTTTTCATTGCATCTATTCATCTTTTCCTGGGTGTGCCAACTTTCCTCTTCCCTTCCAGTTTGCCATTCATTAGTTGCTTCGACGTTCTTTTTTCTCCCACCCTCTTATATTTAATTACACAGTACATGCCACTTAATGTGATCACATCGAGACATGGGATTTTATTAACAATAACTGATTGATAATAATAAACGGTGGATCCACCCTTCCGATGGTATAATATGTTCTATTCCTTTTTCGTTTCTTCTCCAGTTCTTCACGTGCATCACGTTCACGGAGGTTAACGAACTAGAGATTCAATGCAGGCTCTACTTTAGTGTTTAAATTGTCATTTTTTGCAGCGTCTGTTGTTTGTTTAATTATTGTACTGCTACACTCTTAATTTTTTAGGCTAAGATCACGTTTCTTTTTTGTTTCAGCCATTACACAGAACTGAGTTAGCTGCTGCCAACTAGCCTGCAAGTTGTTATAACTTACGTGAGAAAGAGTGAGAGATAGAGAGAGAGAGAGAGAGAGAAAAGAGTGGTCCGGTACCACTGGAGCTTATAAATACGAACACACAAAAATGAATGCAAACAAAGTTATTGCTTATAAACAAAAGTAATCCTAAGGAGAAATTGATAGCAAATCCAACTCGTGACTACTATAAACGATGTTTTTCACATTTAGATATATTCCAAGATATTTGAAACTTCTGACTGTTTCAAAGTTATGTTCATCTATTCTGTCTGTTTCGGAGTATTCCTGTCGTCATGAATTTGGTTTTATTTTCATTAACTTCTAGTTTCCTGCTGCTATGTCTACGATTATAAAATGTTCTCTGGCTACACCGACAGTTTTTTCTATTATGTCGATATCGTCTGCCAATGCTAAGATTTGTGTAGTCTTATATAATACATTTCCCTATATTGTGGTTTGACATGCCCTTACTATTTTCTCTAGACTAGACTAAACAGGAGTGTTGAAATTGTGTCCCCTTGTTTTACTACTTAATTGATTTCAAATGGTTGGATTTGTTCATTCTGTATATACTGGCATCATTTTAGTGATTCTTTTTAATTTTTCTGAGAATCCGAACTCTTCCATGGTCTTCCAAATTTCTGTTCTGCTTACAAAGTTATACGCTGCCTTCATATCTATAAATAAGTTGTGGGCTTCCACGGCAATTTCTCAACGTTTCTAGTATCTGCCTCGTTGTGATTATTTGGTTTGTGGTTGATCTTCTTGAGCGAACTCCACACTGATGTTCTCCCATATTTTCTTCCGCATACGGTATTATCCTGCTGTATAATATTTTTCCTAATATCTTATAAGTTATGTTCAAGAGTGTGATTGGTTTAGAATTCATACATATCCATTTGTTCCCTTTCTTGCATATTGGGCAAATACTTCCTATTTTCTTATTCTCCGGCATTCTTCTTTGCACCCATGTCTCTTCCATTCATCTATATGTTCCTCGCCATAGCTTTGCGCCTCCGTGCTTTATTAGCTCCACCGATTTGTTGTCCTGATCTGCTACTTTATTGCCTTCTAACCTTTTTATTGTCTCAACTACCTCGTTATATGTTGGTTTCTCCGTATATATTATTGCTGTGTAGTATCTTGTTATCTATCTTCTTCTATTTGTATATTTAATTGCTCCAACTTTATCCGATAATTAATAAATTAAAGGAATTGTTCATATATGAAAATTTCTCTTATAATGCAAACGGGTATTTTCCCTAAGGATAAAAGGCTTTAAGAAACCGTTAACGTAATCCTCGTAAATATTAAGGTATATACTGAGATATAAATATTTTGTGTTGGGTACTAAAAGTATCTACAGCAATTGAACGATGTGTACTTTGATAACTATTAAATAATTCTAGTGAATATTATAAACTGCATTAATTAAAAACACACGATCTTATCCTAAATAGTTTTAATCATGCTGTATACTTTTTGTTAAGTTAACGTTAGAGATGTATCTGCAATACCTTCTGCGTCATTGCGTTTGACGTTTAGCGATCGATAATAAAGAGCACCCATCAAAGTATCTAGCAATCATACCCTGCTCTAATTTACTTTGTTCTGTCGATCTCACGATACTTTATTTAAGCAATGCATTCTCCTGCGTCATTTATTAACTCAAATATAGTCGTATTATGCAAATGTGAACTACTTAATTCAGTTTTTAGTTCTCGAACTGCTTTTGCCAAATAAATATCTTGTTATATAATACCTACAACTAAATCCACCTACTAAACTCGTAAATAAAGTCTAATAAAGTCAATTTATACTCACTAAGCTATGTAAAAGTCAAAGGTCCATAAATCTGCTGCCTTAGTAAAAGAACTGTCTTAGTGTGTTGAAATGACATATATTAATCCGAAAATATCCAACTTCCTCGATTTGGGCGTTGCCACGGCATCCTGCAATGATCAACGACTTTTCCATAATAACTATCACATGTTTGAAGTAAAATTGCTCTCTAATTTAAGTATATTAATTTAAAATCAAATAAGTAACGTCAATCGACCGAAATGTGTATTTGGTAATAAAAATCATGACGGTCTTTATGTTGGTCGCATGCTAAACTTTTAATGGTTGTGTCTCCGTGTGTTTCCATTAATCTTGAAAATTATACACTTTTTGGCAGATGCTATCTACAATTTTCTCCAGACAACGTTGCATTGGTTTTCGGATCATAATCCGGTTATCTTAACGATGGTAAATAACAATTAAAAATTTCTCCTCATACATAATGATATGAAAACGTTGCAGTATATTTCGAAACTGAAACCATAAATTTCGTTCATGAGCTTAATTACAAGTCCGACACAATCTCAACGTTTTGTTTTTAATTTATCCAATTAATGGATGGATGTATGTATATCGATTTCGTATAAAGAGAAAAGCAGTTTCCTTAAAGACTTATATCAGATTTACTAGAAAATAAAATAAGCAAAAATGATATTGTTTTAGAAATAAAGTTAAGAAAGGAAATCCTTCTGGACAATGTCCTTCTCCAGATGCCATTTTGTCCAAACCCTACTCTGTAGTTATTTTTTTGTATTTTTTCATTTTACACTTGTTAATCGGTTAATAGAGTTACTACCAATTTTTGTATGAACTTAGAGATAATATTTTTACATCAAATGATTTTGTTTTCGTATACTCTCAGTATTCAAGTTTATTGTGATCAAGAAAACTTAGCATTAATGGTTTAGGCGTCCAGAATCCCTTCAAACGATATGTATCTCAGTAATGAGTGACACAAATTCAATTTTGATCAAATTTTAAGTTCCCTTTTTCAAATGATTTGCCAAAGAATAATAAGAAATTCAGCTTTCCTGGGGATATAAAAAGCTAAAACCCAATAAGTACGAAAACGAATTCTACAACACAAAATTAATCAGGTTTAAATATAACAAGTCTGAAATAGGATGGCAACTTTCAAACCATAAGCCCCATAATTTCCCATAAAATAAAAATCTTTCTGTATAACAAAAGTATTTAACAACATTTCATTTCATAACTCAATTTGAGCTGATAAATTTAACTATGTACATATTATAGTAAATGTTTTTTTTCTTCCTATTTCCGGGTAATCAATTTAAAATAAACCGACCGAAATTAATAAACTTGAACATATCCAAAAATTAAAACCAGACTTCAGTAGTTTATCTTTTATCAAAAATTATTGAAATGGAAGTGGACTAAGTACATATTTACAGATGCTTGAAACGAAACTTTCCAATTAAGGGATTCTTAAAACGACCTGGCATACAAAAATGCAAAATAATTTTTAGAAAGACAAAGTATTTTATTCATTTCCCTGTCCGCCACGAGGTTTAGGGCCGTCTACCTGAACGCTGGAAACGAACTGCACCCAATGTGAAAGACAATATGTATAATATACGAAAACGGAAATTGGTAGCAGAGTCTCGGTATTGTTCTGGTTGTAAGAAAATCAGATAAGTCTTGACATTGGGGTTGTGTGAATTATTTTGCTAAGGGACGGTAGTGTGTAAGAAGGTGAAAAATTGTACTAAATTTTTCCACATATGTAGTAAAAATGTATTGATTTTATCGTATTTTTGCACCACTTTTGGTTTTTTCATACATTTTTCACGTTATTTTAATCTTGGATATGTTGTCTACTAGTTACTAAAAACCGAAAATCCGCAAATTCAAAAGTCGCTTAGCAATAGAGAATGCTAATTTTAGTTTATTTTAAGTCACTTTAATAGCCCCTTTTAAGACACAGACATTTTGATAAAATAATTAAAAAACCTTATAACACATTATTTCAGAATCAATTGTGGTTAGGAATTTTACTATGAGGAATAATGTTGACCTAAAAAATATTACAGAAAATGGCCACACGTGCAATTCCGAAAATTTGCGACATTTTAAAACACAGCCAGCGTTGATAAATGACAAATGTGTCCGCTACATGTAAAGTTAAATAAAAATAAAAGTGATATGCACAACTCCATTCGCACCCACCATAAAAAAGATAATATAATTATATGCCTTGCATTATTCGTTGAAAATATATTTGTCTGGGAGCTCGCTAAAACGGTTTGGTTTGCTAATTTCATTAATGTAAAATTCGATACACGTTATGGTTACATTGCCTTTAAATACCAAAATGTAATTAATGTTAAACATGAAAACACAAACTTCTACTACTTTAAAAATAAAAAAGATATTGGGGACACGTTCTGTGGTTGTACTAACATTTTACCTTCAAAATTAAACAACCAAAAAATCTTCAATAAACCCTAAGATTATAATAGTTCCTGAACAAAATTTTTACATCACTATATTGTTATAAATACACATTTAAAGTAACGGTTAGTATTCAGATACACCCATCCATACCATCCATTATGTCAGTATGTAACGTGTCGATGAAAAATACGTCCGCGCGGGTTGTAAGTTACATGGAGTATGTTTATAGCAGCTATTGTGAAAATCTCAGTGTACATCTGTGTATCCATAATTCAAATCGACTATTATAATGCAGTGAAGCGTGGAATATACCGAACAACAGCAAGTTTGATACATGTTATACAAGTGCTGTTATAAGACAAATGGCATATACGCTAGAATTTATAGTTTTTGTCTAGAAAATAGCTCCAAGATTCCTCTCTCGCTGCGTTCCCACAGTGTAATTTCGTAGATATATCTCCATCACATAGAGCTGGAAAATAATAACGTCGGCCGCGCTTTGTCTCGGTTTATTTAGGAAGTTGTTAGATCGCACTTAAAGTATATCTTTTTCTCTTTGATATATCCTTAAGTAATTTGATGTGCCGCGCAGCCAACGAGATTGGTATCTGTTTTATTGACGGGAATTGCCCCTCCCCAGGCCCTAAACTGACTAGCCATTGTTAACCAATCACTATATGAATAACCATAAATTTTTAACGCGTGAAACAAAAATGACAGTATCGTTAATGACTTCTATTCAGGAAGATTTGTATGCGGAATTGACAGGTTTAAGGTTACGCATCACAATCAAAAATAGCCGAGGCGGTTGGCTAGGGGAATCAACCTTGAACAATTTCATGACAATACGGTTTTTTGTGACTTACGGTTCAATAGATGTTCTATTCTTACGTAGAAACTTTTGGCCACGTTACTTTAAATGAACATGTTTTCTAACATAAAAATATTAATTTGTGGAAAAATTTATAATAATTCGTAGAAGGCTTATCAGTCAAGACAGTAAACAGAATATACAAATCGACATCGGTTTGTAGAAATATATAAAAGTCGGTGAAGAATTAACTGATATGCTCGTGGAGCTGCAAATGAAAGTAGGCGAGAAGCGCAACGGCTTTATACAGATAGATTTCGTCTTCAACGGTAACCACATCACACATTTGTGTCAGTAAAACAACGACTTTGAGAAACTGGTTCGTTAAAATCCGCAAATTATTTAGCAGAAGGACTGAGGCCTGTCTTACTGTGTATTTTGAGGATTACTATTTGACATTATTGCAGAAGATCCACGTATTGGAACTCATTAAATAGGTGTTGTATTAGGTTCCAACTTTACCGTAGTGTGGCATGTAATTCATGAACAACAACTACATCTTTAGCATACGTAAAAAATACAACCATTAAATCCTGAAAGAATTCTGCTAGTCATTTAGTAACCATTTAGCTGAATATCCCGTATTTCCAGCAACAAATACTCTTTACCGGTAATTCGGATTTTTCAAGACATAAAATTTCTAATCTTGTTAATATCCTTCAACGGAGCGACGAAAATTTCCATACCACACTGCAAGAATCGCATTAGCGTTAACGTACGTATGAGCGACGCTTATTTTACTTTTTCATCAAAAAGGTAAATTTTCAAAACCTTTGTTAGCCACGCTTCAGCTGTTCCATTTACTATACCGAGTGGGAAGCCCCCTGAGACGACGCCGTTAATTGTGAAACCTTGTGAAATCAGTTTAGATTTTGTATGTTTTATTCCAAGAACTTTACCGATATAAGAAACTACTGCATGTACAAGGCCTTTTTGCAGTATCTTTTATTCAGGTATTATTAACTTAGATTTAATTGTTTTGGGGTTCACCTGTGCGTGACCCCTTGTTTAATATTAAGATTGTTCGTTTCAAACTGTGTTTTTAATAATGTTTATCTATGTTTGTTACCAAATTATAATCATTTAACAATTTTGCGTGTATTCGTCCGGTTCTTTAATTTAATTAAATGGCTTTTTAAAGTTAACTTTTAGTTTATTTTGATCTTTGTTCAAAGTAATTTGAAGATTCCTGTAAGGACAGCTGAGAGTGATTGTTGCGCCCCTTTGTTTACGGGTCTAGTAAATTCACACTTTGTTTATTAGGAACAATTGTGTGAAAGTTCGATCACACACAACCTTCGGATTGGCCGTTAAAAGTAACGTGAAGTTTGAGCAGTGCCGGATCTAGTGATATTCCCGTTGGCGCCTTCACTTATTACGACTTTATCCCAAATTTGATAAGATTTAAGCGCAGTGTATTTTACAAAATGAACCCCCCCCCTCCTCTGAGCTACGCTAGGGCATGCCGTCGTTTATGCGTCACAATTCCTTTTAAGCCAGTGGCAACTTCTTAAACAACGTGCTACCTGAAATACTTGGTAAAATGCTTCTCAATATTAATAAAGACATGTGACACATGCACGACGGTGGATCTGCACAGTTGTGTTTGACTGCAAGATGTTACCTAACCTTACAGTGTCGAAAATGGACTGGCCAGCGAGGTCGTCTGATAGCAATAATAATAATAATTTTTTTTCTTTGGGACATCTCAAAAGTTTAATTTATGCGACACCTGTGGAAAATGATAACAAGTTATTCCCAAGAATTCAAACCGCATGTAACACGATTCCATAAACAGCCGGAATATTCCACATGGTATCTAAAGTATTGATACTAGATGTTAAAAATTTCGGACATTCCCTATGTTTAAGCCCAAGCTTACATTTAAGTTTTGAATATACCAACCTTGTTGCCTGCTTAGATCGGCACCCCCACCCATACTTCTGAAAGGTGTTCCCTCGGCAGGATATATGTTTCATGTATTGTAGTCAGTATGAAGATAGATTTCATACCACCTCTAAATTGACAGCAAACCATTGGTTAATTCTGAAAAGCCTTAATTTTTAACAAATTGTAATAATAATGTTTTGCGATTAGTAGTTAGTAATTTTCTTTTTCTTTATATTTTTTAATGACAAATGGAACTTTTAAGAGATAAATAAAGCAATTGTAAATATACAGAAAACATTGTTACGCGACTATTGCCGAAGTTACCAGAAAGAGATCCGATAAAGAAGACAATAACTCTGTAACGAAACGTTTTTGGCCCACGTTCGTAGTATCCTTTCTTTCTTAACGTACCTAAAGAATAACCTCGCGAAGATTGTCGGTGTAATTTTTCCCCCTGTATTCCTCGTTATGTAAACTTCGTAAAAATTTATGGTTTGTAGAAGAAGATGAAGAGAATGTGTATAGTCAAAGGAGTTCAAAATAGAAGGTGTGAATGCGTGATTCTTAGTTTTTGTAGTTTATTTTTGTATTATCAGTGAAAATACTAATTAAATAGTTGCTTAAGTATAAATTAAAGTCCGTATCAAAAAGAAAATTAAATAATAAACAATATAAAACATAGAAAAGGGTCAAATTACGCACTGTTAATTATATGTGTATCTAATGCGTCACCTGACCGTTTAATAATATGTTGAAAATGTATGGCCTAATTCGCTTGCTATTTTGTGTATCATTTAAATTAACTTTACTTTCAGTACCACAGAAAAAATTAAGTAGCGATCCCTATAACTTCTTAACAAAGAAAGATAGAAGCCACATTCAAAAGAACATTTCATAAATCCAAGAATACAACCATATCATGGCAGCTCTTCTTCCTATCTCTTTAGTTGTGTACATTTGATCCAAAGATTGCAAAGGTTTTTCAAAGTATGGTATGTTGTTGAAATCATATTCTTGTATTTAGAATATTTTGATCTTCAGTACTGGCAAATAACATCTTCACAACTAAATAAACCTTTCGGTTTATTACAAAGTAAATTTGAAATTATGTATAATAGTCAGTTCTTACAGTATTTCAAACAACACAAAATAAGTACCGTAATTTATATTTAAATCATACTCATATCGTTTCCTTGTATCTTTTGTATGTTGTGTACCTTTCGGGTTACATATAGGTAAATAATAATGGTTAATATGTGCTTGTCTTAAATTGCCGCTGCTAATATTTCTTGCTATCCAACAAAGAGTCTTGTGTATTGTACACACTTGAATCCCGTACCATGAACAGCGGGTACAAGCCCTTAATTATTTTGATTATGCTTCAAGAATGCTGTTTTGTGGATTCATCCTGAGAAAAGCAGTAGAAATTCAAACTTTGCTGCCAATATTTTACTTACCAATAAAGCTACTTTTACGAATAACGGGATCATTAATATAGACAGCAATCATGTTGGGCAGCCGAAAATCTTCACGCCTTTGTCCACTGAAGACATCGATTTCCGTTAAATTTTTGGCTAGATAATTTTGTAAAATTGCTTGATCGGGCCGATATTATTACCAAATCGTTTGCTTAGTGAATTGTTTCTTGACTACTAGAATAACACTTAACACACACGATTGGAAGACGTGTCCCTAAATCATAAGGTTCATCTATAGAGCTTTCTATTTCAACAAATGTTATATTTATTTACCTGTTATTGCCTTTACTATTCGATTTCTCACAATAATTCTAGTTAATAAATAAAATACAAAGTCGCTGCCATCTCTGAAACAGTTGGTTTGCTGACATACGTTGATTGAGACTTTTTTATTTGTTGAAGAGTGCTATATGTCAATAAACTATCCGACCTTCTTTTTAAAAACTCTGTATACAAGGTGTCCCAAAATTCACGCCCGTGATACCGAAAGACAATCGAAACATTTCGGCTCTTGACTTTCGATTTGGTTTAGCACCCCGAATTAAATCTCAAAAACGTGCGACACTCTGTATATTACGTATACGCGTATACGCAAAGATATGTATGAAACTATGCCGGACATACTTAAACCTAATCTCAATGCACTTACAATATAGAAATGATAAACAATAACTCTGAAGATAGAAAAGTTCACACAAAAAAGTATTAGGAGCTTTCATTTACTACCGCTAAAAAATTACAAAATAGTGCTCATAAACTTTGCCATTCCCAGGTAAAAAAGAAATAACAGTAGATTATAATTAATTAAGCTGTTGCTTCCGTTTCGTTTGCAACAATTTTATTAACCGTTGAGACTGAAAATTAGGCTTACAAATTTCAGCATTAATAATATACTATTACCAAAAATATAGCTGCAGTAACAAATACCGATCTTACAAATACTATTAATTTACTTGGCCACTAAAGTTAAATTAATTTGTTCACTGTAACAAAATACAGGAGCAGTTCTTAGATATAAGAATACACACTGTTGCTTAAGTATTATAAACAATATTTTAAAAACTTTTGCGGGTATACGCTTGTTTAAATTGCGGAACCTTAAATAACTGTATAACAAGAAATGTCCAGTGGAATAAAACATCAGAAAAACTAGTTTTATTTTTTGGTTTCGATACTACATAATTTACTATCTTACTTAGCATAATAGATAAACAAAACCTTTTATTGTAATAGTAATAAAAGTTAAAACCTTTCCCATTAAATAGCTCCATAGCGAAAAAATTAATTAAAATGAAATATAAACTCGCTAAGTGATTTGTTGTGATTTAACCTCAAACAGAAATAGACATTCGTTTATGGCACTGTAAAAAGGTTTAATTACTCTTTTATTTTTGTTTTTTTTTTGATAATAAGGAATTAATAAATCCATTACTTGGACAAACACAATTTTCTAAGAACTAGTTTGTGGAAGGCGCCATAACTGTATATTAAAATATTTTTAAGATAATACGAGGTGTGTTCAATTGAAACCCATCTTTGTTTTATAAAACAATTCTTCAACAATGTAATTACAAATAATTACCGTCACAGTTAAGGCACCTATCCCATTGTTTTACTAACCGACGTATACCCTGCTCATAGAATTATTGTGGCTGCTGATTGAAAAAGTTTTCCACAGTTATCTATACTTCTGCGTCAGACTCAAATGCCGACCTTTCAACGCCATTTTCAGCGGTTCGAAAATATGATAATAGCAAGGCGATAAATCCGGGCTGTAGGGTGGATGCTCTAAAACTCTCCTTTTTTTCGTTGAAGCTTTTCTTTTAGCATTGTCGTGCAGCAAAATGACCCCACGCATAAGTTTTCCTGGACGTTTCCGTCTCATTGCTTGATGAAGCTTGTTCAAAGTGTCATTGTACGTTTTCATTGAGATTTACTCCAGGTTCCTTAAACTCTATCAACAAGGGTCCTACACGGACGAAAAAAAATGTTAACATCACCTTCCCTGCAGAAGGTTGTGCTTTAAACATCTTCGATGGTGGTGAACTTGAATGTTTCCACTGCATCGACGATAACTTACTGGATGGCTCGTAGTAATGGCACCATGTTTCGTCACCGACAACTATTGACAAAAGAAGTCATCAGCATCCATTTTGCCTATAGTCTGTGAGATGTTGCAGAGATAAGCCCATTCGCAAGCATTTTTGTTCATTAGACAAGAGACGAGGAATCCATTGCGGAAACACTTTGCTGTAACCCAGATTACGAACAATACTATGGACAGATCCTACACTCGCACCAACAATTGAAGAGTGGAAATTACATAGGGGCTTAATGCCAAAAATATGTTTCCGAAGTATTTAAAGAAAACTTAATACTGTTTTAAATGTAGATTTATTTGACATACAAGTTTAACAGACAACGCAAAACTAATTCTAAGAATAACAACTGAAGTATTACTAAAGGTACATCTACCCATAAATTTTTTTTAATTGAAGCTTAGGAAGTGGTGTGTGCCACTACAAAATTCCGGAAAAAGGTGGCAGCACTATAATATTAAATATGATGAATTCTGCTTTCTGATGGGCCTTCTTCTGCTGGTTCCTCCAAGTGTAGCAGCCTCTTATAAAATGACTGGTGTTCTGGGTTATGGAGATACGGTATCATAGAATGTATACATTTTTTCTTGTTCTCAGAAACGTTACTTATTGGCTCCAATTTGCGAAGTTCAATTTTCTTAGTATTTAAGATATCGCTCTTTTTCAAAATATTAGTCTCAGCCCAAGGTTCCAAGTCAGAGAAGGACATTTTTGACTTCATGTTTGCAGAATTCGTTTTTTCAACTTTTATTATAGCAGTTTTACTGATTTTCAGCTTAGAGGTATTGAAAAATCCATCTGCAGCCTTTTTGATGTTCCAAAATCCAATGTTTGTCATATCTATAACACTGAATGGTGGATTGTTTCAGTTTCTTCTTGTTAATAAGAACATTCAGTCTTTTTCTCGTAACGTCGGAGGTATACATAAAGGTTTTCTTTAATTCCTCCTTTCCTCTTTCCTCCGGAATTGCATAATTGCCATGCCGGCGCGGTTTAATTCTCGATAACTGAATGAGTCCCATTAGATATGTGTTCTGCGTGTTTTTTTTTTGCATTTTCAGCATAAAATTGTTGAAAAAGAACTCTATGCCTTGTGTACCTAATGCGATTGCAACTAAATTTACATTTACAGGTAACCTAAAACCAAAATTGTATAAATAGAGAAGCAATATTAATATTAAAATGTTCAAAGTCGCATTCATAATAAATTGTAAGTATGTTATATTTACAAACCTGTTGCTTTGGCTCTACTTTTTCGCTTTTGTCTTTGTATTTCCTAGATTTATATGCTTTTACCGCCTCCTTATTACATTTCTGTTCACTCACAAACCTTCCACTGCTGTTACTTCTGCGTTTATTTAATAGAATTTCACTCATTTTTAGAAAACTACACCAACACAATGCAAATATTAGTCATATGGCGTAAATGACATTTAACACCTTTGTTCAGCAATATGCTTGGTAGATACTAACACCGCCATATTACAAACGCCATATAAGGTTCTGTGTTCATGGCATCTACTGGCTTTGTCAAGGCATAAAGCATGGCACATAGCACCTTCCTACGGCAATAACTCAAAGTTTTAAAATTTGGCGCTTAACCCCTTTGTAACTACCATTCTTCAATTTCTGAAATTTCTCTAATTGAAATTCGACGATTTTCTCTGTTAGTGCAGTACCCAGTGCGCCTGGTCGCGGCTCATCCATAGCCCCATTTCGATTCTTAAATTTTCGGCACCATTCCTTCACAGTTGAGTACGCAATGCATGCATTTCCATACACTGCTTGCATTCACGTATTAATCTGCAATGGATGCACATCCACAGCGTATAAAAATTGTAGGACCGCATGCTGATCAAACTTGGACGGATTTTCAACAACAAACGCCATTTCAAAATCGAGATTTTAAAAGTCAGAATTAAATTTAAACGCCAGAAACTTATTAATGTGTTGCTTACAAACACTACTAATTAGCAAATGTCAATTGAATTATTGCATTTGTTTGCAAGGCTAAATTGATCAAAGATGGGTTTCAGTTGAACAAGCCTTGTATATGTTCTCCAGAACTTTTCTGTATGAAAACTACATGGAAATATAATTGTTTCATTAATACTATAATTTACAAATAATGTTTAAGTGTTTTATTGTATATAAAACTTTAGAGGCTCTATACATGAAGCAAAGTTTTTTATATAATTGAAATATTGAAAACATTTCTATAAGACATTTTACGAAACGCCAAAACCATATCAATTCTGCGTACTACGGACATGTAACAACTTTTTATTAATGTACTCTGGTTGTGTTTCTATGCAAATTTTTCTAGTTTAAACATATTTTAAAATTATACTGAATATTTCTTCTATTTTACACGATTGCGTCTTTTACTCCACACTGACATCGTCAATCGATGTATTAAATCTTTTATTTTATAATAATGATTGCAAATATCAATTTCTGTAATCTGGAAGCAAAGCCGCAAGGTTTCCTTTATAGAGGAGCACTTATATGGTACGAGAGCTCCGCTTGTGTTTAAAAAATTAGAAAATAGTACTCTAATATTTTGAATATTACTAAAACGTAATAACGTATTATTTCATAATCAATGTATCAGTTATGTGCGTGTTTTAATGCTACTCTGTAAACGAAATTGGAATTTCCAATTCTTCCGAGTTTATTTTCGACTATTATTAATGTGATAGGTGCTGGTCACGATCTCATTAAAATAAACTACGTCTATGAGAAGCTTTTCCTTGTGGCTCCATGATAAAATTAGGACATGCGAAAATTACGTACATTTTCATGCGAAGTCTACCCATAATTTACTTTAAAATTTAACAGAAAGCAAAAAACTCAAATAATATTCCAACGAATACATACAAAATTCAAACTGCAATTACGAGAAAGTAGATTTTAATTAATCACTTTACACCTGCATAGAAGGTTCTACTGATACTTGAGTTATTACAAGTGGCATTTCCTTTGTCGCTAGTATAAACAAGATTTGATTAACTGCTCGGAAGGCATTATATGGTGTTCATTGAGCGGTTGTTCAATTCCAGATAAAATACGAGGTGAATGTAATAATAATTGTGAATCCTAGCACGGAAATAAGCGAAGAATTGAGATTACGTAATATTTTATTGGTGTGCGCAATTAATGGAATATTATTTTTTGTTTGTTATGGCTCTGAGATTAACTGTCACAGAAATTGTAGCAATTATTACTGTATACATGCGTTCCCTTTGCTTCGATTTAATAAGCGGAATTTATTCGCGCAATAATATAAGCAGTTCTCATTTCAGTATACTTGAATTTGTTTAATTTATTACTATAAGTAAGCTATTCGTTTGCAGTTAATTACTGTGCTTAATTACGGCTAGTTTTATTCAGATGTAATTTACTTCTTTCACAACATGAATTATTTGCAAATATAATTTCTACATCCTTCTATTTCACATAATATCCTATTTACAGTGTCTTTCAAAGAAACATCTAAATAAAATTATTCAGTCAAAATTGATAGCTATGCTTTTTCATAATTTTTATTAAATGTTCGTAGATCCTTTTATTCATCATACGTATACCAATTTGCTATTGTATTTAAAATAAACTGAGTTTAGTGACCTTAGTAACATTTTTTTTACAAATCACTTTTTACATTATTTTACGTCGGAATGAAATTAACATTACCGGCGCCACGGTGAGATTAGTACATTATCCATAGAATTTGACATTTACAAAGTCACAAGTTATTGTTATGAATTTTAACTTTTTGTGGAAGGTTGTAACAGAAGAAAATTAATCGGGGCCAATGTCTTTGAAAGTATTAAACCGTGCTATAAAGCAAAACTTTTATTATTATTATCAGTACTAATTTCAATAAAACAAAGCAACACCTCACCGTACACAAGGAATAGTTATGATTAAACGATTTAAATACCGAATGTCCAACAGAGAGGCATGTAAGATTCAATCATCAAGTCCACATAGATTCTCGAAAATGTTATAAACTTAAATGCAGAATTTTAAACGGATTCAAGAATGCGAAGGGCATTTTCAACATCTGTTATAATGAAATAAATTCTATTTTGTTTTATTACTTAAGTAGTTAATAATATCAATTAATATCTATCAGCTTTAATTAAATGTGGATGTTGAGGTGCTGTAAGATAAAGCACAAGGAGAATAATCAGATATGCCTTTTTGTAAACAGAATTCAGCCTACTTGATCCCTTTTTTTTAATTAATTGATTTTAATAATTCATTAAAAGTATGCAACATTCACTTATATATTATATATAACATGAACATTATGTTATTATTTCCACATAAATTAAATATATTATAATATAATGAGGAAATAGAAAACATACCTTTTTACCGTTTGCTGTTGTATTAGGAAGTTTAAATTTTGGTTTTGTATATATTGCTGTGAATTATGTTTATAAATGATTAAATAATTAAAGAGCCTCACGTTGACAAGACACAAATATATGCTATGTAATACAGTAGAAATATTAATTAAACATAAATATATGTATTTATAAATCAACCTTCAAGTTGGTAGCGCCCATAATACAAATTAAAATGAATTGTTTGTCAATCGAAGAATTTAATTTCCAATCTACATCAGCATATCCTATTAAAAAAAATATCTCAGAGTTCTAATAAAATATTGATATTCGTGGCTTCTCCAAAGATAGTCATCTAATTACAATAATGAATAACACAAACACATACATAAAATAATTGTGAACTTATCTTTAATCTGCTGATTGTTGAACATACATTACATTCTACTTTCTCGGAAATGCAAACGTTTACATAAATTCGGCTTCGATGCAGTTATTCTCTTCCCAGACGTCGATCATTGCATTTCTGGACCGTTGACAAAGTGATTCCTACAGCCTCCCTCACAATTGATGGTGGTATCCAGTATAGAACACTTCAATTACTTTTGTATAATTGACTCAAGTAAAACAGGTAAGAGGCGGCCGTAGGCTAGAGGTTAGCGCGTTAGACTTCTACGCTGAGGGTCCTGGGTTCAATTCCCAGTACCGGAACATCGGATTTTTAACGGCCGTTCTCCCTCGCAAGGCAATGGCAAACCAGCGAGGTATTCTGCCTAGTAAATCTTCTCTGGAGTAGAAGTGTTTACACTTCCCGTGGTTCGGAGCCCACGTTAAGCTGTAGGTCCTCTATGTCTGTGGCACTCTAAACGCGCAACACAGGCATAGGAGAGAAGATCGCTACGTCTCGTAAGAGACAAAGCACCCTAAGAAGAAGAAGAAAACAGGTATAAGTAAGTTTACTATTTGAATCCATACAAAAAATTGCTTTATATGT
>JABXWE010007109.1:0-11678 GCA_014611495.1 Limonius californicus
ATATTCCCTACATTTTGTTTTAAATTCTGTCCTTGTTTTTTATGATGTTGCTAAGTAACGATGTTATTTTGTTAGTTTTTGTAGAGGTTTCTGGCAGAAATATTTGAAGGAGTACCTTTTTGGCCATCGAACTAAATGCACGCAATTTAAATCAGTGCTAAATTTAATTTTATTGTAAAATAGGCGTGACATTTCAAAATTCAAAAGTTGGGTTAAGTTACATTGTTTACAAAATGTCAAATAGTTAAATGTATAATGTGACCAGAAATTGTGTTATTAATAATTAAAGTGTTTAATAATAAAAAAGAAGTTACCTTGTTTAAATTAATCGAAGTGTGTTTTCTTTGGGAAATTTTACTAAAAAGAAATGGGAATAAAATTAAAATTTTTTATTCATTTTTAAAATTAATAATACTGTGGTATTAAAAAGAACTTACCTTAATAGACTGGAACATTTAAGTGTAACAATTACTGTGCTTCTGTGATTTTATTCCACTAAACATCGAATTTGCGAACGTAATGTTTTCATGGTTGCAAATCAAATGAA
Organism: Limonius californicus; assembly: GCA_014611495.1. Lineage (NCBI taxonomy): Eukaryota > Metazoa > Arthropoda > Insecta > Coleoptera > Elateridae > Limonius > Limonius californicus. Next base: position 548 of record JABXWE010007109.1, read on the forward strand.
CTATGTCTAGACAAGCTGAGAAAGAATCAACATAAAAATATGCAGCTGTTGCGGTTTTAGAAGAAATGGTGTCTACATTATCATCAAAGGGACTGGATATTCAAGCTAAGTTAAAATTTAATTATGTATTTATAATATTATGTGTTATATTTACTGCATAAATAGCTATCTAAATCAGTGAAGCCACGAAACACCTTACCTTGAGTTTTAAGAGTCTATTTAGATGCTGGAATATTAATTTATGTTTATTTAATTTGAGAAAACTCAAATTTGGCGCCCAACTCAAAATTACTTTTATAATATTTATTTAATTAATAAATATAATTCATAGCATCTTTATGGTCACTGCCAACGTGGGGCGATTATATGATAATAATTAATATTAATCATCTATTAAAAATAAAAATACATAGCATCTTTTTGTCGCCAAGCAACGTGGGGCTACTCTTCAATATTAATACTTATGCAGATTATTTATTTATATATAAAATTACATTGCAATATATATATATATATATATATTGTTATAAATTAAATAACAACAGATCAAAATATAATTAAATCAAATTAAAGTTAAATAAGAAATGAATTATCTTGCATTCCGCAATCATACGTTTATTAAATTTATATTTGTATTAAAGTATGGTAAGTTAGGCGCCAGGACACAATTTTTAGAAACTTGTCACCAAATATTTAAGCTAAAATGCCACGGTCGAACTGTCAAACATAAGAAAACTTTATCTCAGGAGTCGGTTCAATAACGTTTTACGATTATATGAGAAAATCGACATTTAGTATAAATTAGCAATCAGCAGCTAACTTCAGTTGTATCTTTCTACACATCATCGCCGTTTTGCGTTCTATAACCTAAAATGCCTATAAAGCTCTATGTAAAATTCGAACAGATTTAATTATTATTTTTGGTATTTTTCGAAGTTTTCATGTACAGTCGTGCTTCTTGTTAGGTACGCATAATTAGTTTACCTTTCTGCAGCAATCTCGACGTTCAAATTGTAATTATCTTCCTAGCAACGTCTTTGACCTCATATATTGCTTCACCTACGCTGTAATCCAAATCTTGTTGCGCAGTCGGACCAAATCGACGAACTCCATACAGGATCCACTTATTTCAATATTAATTTGGTAAGTAATACCTATTAGCTTACTCTTTTCTTTAACGAAACTCGTTTTTTAAACTGAACAATAAACTATTACTTTATTTAATATAAACAAAGTTAAAATTAATTTTAAATTTTTAGGAGCTGAACAAAAATGCACACCAAAGTACAAAGGACGCTCTCATTCATTGTTTTGCAACAACTATCTTAGCAACTGACAAAATTTATATGGCAACGATACTAAAAATACATAAAATTATAGTAAGGGAACTTGGATCTAATTACAATATTAAAATTCAAATTTTGACAGTTAAATTTATTTTATAAAAATGTTCATATTTTAACGGTGTCACTGTTTATCTAAGTTCTGATTTTATAAATGCACTGAATATTTCCGAAACCTGCCTCTAATACACATTTTGCACTCCACGGGTGTAAAATACACATTTTCACTAAATGTTCCGATTAATGCAGCATACTCCCATGTAAATTAAATAAATCCAAAGCAAAGCTTATATCCAAGCTCAAGGCATGTCATTGTATCTTTCTATACTATTGTCTTTTAATATAGAAACTTTTAAATTAGAATTTTTAATAATCCATTCTCCTGTGACAGGTATATGCAGAAAACGAACTTGGCAGTGTTTCAGACCAAGCAAGAAGTTATCTGCGTCTTGGTCTGCCCTTTATTACTGCCCACAATGGAACCAAATTCCAAGATATCATCCAAATGTACGAGTATCATTTAATAAATGAAACTAACCCAACTATGAATCAAAAATCATCACAATATATATATATATATATATATACATATATATATAAATATATAGCAGATTAATTACAAAATTAGTTTAAATAATGAAAACTAATATGAGAGCACATCTGACCATGCGCTAATAAGCTGACGTCAAAGGACAGACAGAACAAAACATTGTTGTTAACGCAGTTCTTCCCGTGCGTCTGCAATATTTATTTTATGTAATTTACAGTATATGAAAAAATTGATTAGAAGAAATTAGTTCGTCAGCATGTATGCTTCTAAGAGGCATGTCATGAGAAACCTCCAAAAAATTCTACTTTTACGCTAAGCAAAAGCGCATGACATCAAAAATAGCATATCCTTATGTGCGTAAAACATTACTTACACAAAAGTATACAATTGTTATTAAAAACAATTGTATGTATTGTTATTAAAAACAATTGTATGTCACATACAAAACGAAATTTTCCTCTGAGCTTACTCAATCCTATATGATTTAACAGTTCCTATAATTTCCTACATTTACTACTTTTGTTGGGTAATCAATTGAGGATTATCTTAGCTGTCTGATTTTTGTAACATTAATATAGCCTGTGAATCAAGGTTCTGTCTAAGTTAAAGTATTGTACTAACTATAGAGTATTTTATTATTAATATTTGTACAACATTTAAGCGGTTAGTTTAGTTGGAAGAAAACATGAAGGACTATGTAAAATGTGTATTAATTGAAATTGATATCAAATACGATCAGCTAAAGCTGAAGCTGCATTCCGGTATCAATACAAACCTTTTAAAATATACCAAAACATACTATTGTCACATCGTATGTATAATGTTTAAAGTGCCTTAATCATTTTGTAGGCTATTTCGAGCTTACGTATGAATTCCGAAGGTTAGAAAATTTATTTTTCTATTTCTAATCAAAGTCCTAAAAAGAAACTACACAAAAGGACAGAATTGCTAGTATAAAGAAAAGAGCAAATAGAGCAAATTCGCGACCATTTTTTTCGCACAATTCGCAATCAATAGATAACTTAATTTGGGAGTAAGCCGCGGCCGATATTGATTTCTCGCTTGATGCATCTCTGCTTACACGTTCCCAGATTTAGAAATAGAGCGGTCGAGGTGTGCAATCCGAGAATGGATTGAGTGCGAAATAAAGTTAAAGAGAAAACAATGTTATGTGATATAACGTACCAATTTCCTGTCTTTTATTAATTTACCACTTTTCCTGACAAGTACCTCTTGGCTTTCCTGCCAAAATACAAACATTTTAGAAATATCTGAATTACAAAGTTATTTATTTCTGAATCTTTTCATTCAATATAATCATAAAAGATATTTACGAAAATTAAGGCTTCAAAGTAATTCAGAAATAAATAAGCTAAATTGCTTTGGCAAATAATTGAAAAATAACTAAAAATGAATTCAGAGGGGCGTAGAAAGATTCTCTAATAAATTTTTAAACTTTTCTTTATGACATGAACAGGACCAGACAACAAAAGCGAACGTTATATTACAACCCTAACATTATTTCTGACGTTCTGACACGTCGAATTAAACTTTTTTGGGACGTATTTGCATTCAATTTACATCACACAACAAAATTAGTTACCACCACACTCAACTTTATGTTGCCTCAAATCCCACTAAACTAAGGCAAATTAAATTTGATGAAACGTAATTAGAAGCAATACGGCGATTAATAATGATTAATTGTCCTTATATTATTTTTTATTTGTGATTTTATACATCAACCCAGTCACCAACAAGTTTTTTATTTGGCTTCTCTTAGTATTACATCAGTACTTCATTTTTCAGCCTATATGCAATTTTTATACTCTGTATCATGTTTAGACGAGTGCTATGTGATATGCCTATAATTCTGACGTCTCAGTTTAACCAAAGACTATACAGTTAATTCACAGACATGTTTCATTAATGTTTTGTCAAAACAGTAGACCAATATAGATGTGGTAATGCAAGTAATAAGAATTATTAAAAAATTTGAAAGCACTAAAGTGAAACTCTTCAATTTTGTACAACACAAAGCTAATCTTGGATTATATATAAGAAACAAAAGTAATACTACCAACTGTTACCAAGAGCCGCGGGTTCGCACCCGGTTGAAGTCGGTTGTGTTATTCTCGCGCGGAATATCTGGGAGTGGGCCTTCTGTCCCAACACGGTAACCAACCCTGCTGGAGTATCCCAGATAGATAAACAACATTCATATTGAGGGTATACAATTAGTTATTCATTACTGTAGCTCATCGACATGCTTGGAAAACAGCAATCTACATATATATTGTTTGAGGCTTCTGCGGTTTATTGAACTGTCAATACCATGATTAATTTTCGGCTTGGACCGCGTCGTCGATTGGAGGTCACACTCAACAAAGGCAGGATTACTGGTTACTGTTTGTGAACCTAAACAAAGTAATGTGTCTCAAGACATTATTGCAGCTTGGATCTTCAGAGTCCTCATAGTACAGATTTCAAATCCGGGATGAGGAGGTATTTAAACCCTTTTGAGCTAATCGAGCAGAACGTCGTAGTTCTGGTTGGCAGGCAGGAACAATCTTCACAACCAAAAAAACTCTAGGCAATGGTTTTCGATCAGCTAAAGATCATACTTCTAGTTTTAAATCAGCCGGTATCTACAACATCCTCTGCCCGTGTGGCACCAACTATATTGGGCAAACTAGGCGTTCCATCGAGTTAAGACGCGCATCACAAAATCGGCGGTGGCGGAACAAACCTGCGTAAGAGATCCAAAAAAAGCTGATCCCAGCGGGCTGTAGAATGAAAAATCACGTCTTTTCTAGACTAAAGGAATGTATATAATGTCAATTTCAGGTTAGGTTGTGTTAGCTGGAATTAAATAATAATGAAACGTCATTCTTAGGAGCAGAAATCCTTTATTGAGCAACTGTAAAAGAAATTAATAAACCTGAACCAATGTAATGCTCACAACAAATGTTGAAAATGTCTGCCTTCTTCCTCCAAACATTTCTGAACTCGTCTCCCCATCCCTTTAAAAACATTTTGTAATATTATATATGTTAATTTCTTGACAGTTTTCTTCAATTCTAAGTTGCAGTTCGTTTAAATCATTAACTGGAGTTTTAAAAATGGTGTTTTTCAAATAGGGCCATAGAAAAAAAAAGTCCAAAACAGTAATATCACGAGAGCGAGGGGGCCAGGGTGATGCAGTATTCCTACTAATGATTCGGTCATCAAAATATTCGCGTAAAAAATTAATTGTATCTGCAGCTGCATGAGCTGTTACGCCATCCTGTTGCAGAAAACCATCCCGTAGCTCATCATCGCGAAGTTAATTTAAGAAAGGTTGCAATAATTCGTTCCTGAACCTTGCTGCAGTTAGCGTGCCTTCGAAAAATATTGGCCCAACTAAACTACGGCGCGGTAGACTATATTCTGAATCTAAGCAGAAGACAAATCAGGATAATAACGGGCCTCCTTACAGGCCACGGACACCTGAACAGTCATCTCCACACTATAGGGATTGTGCTAAACAACCAGTGTAGGAAATGTCGAGAGCAAGAGGAAACCTCTGAACATGTCCTCTGCAAATGCAAGGCATTAGCGGCCTTAAGACATAAACACCTTGGATCTCCCTTCCTTGAACCAAGAGACATTCAAGACACGCCCTTGAACAGGATTCTGTCCTTCGCTGAAGCGACGGAACTGTTCAGGGAGTGAGGTCTTTACCCCTACGGAGCACAATGGGCCCTGGTGGCCTAAGTGCAGGAGCTTTCTCCGACCCAAGAGTCATCATCATCATCAAACTACGGCGACTCATTCCAACCCAGACTTCTATTTTCTGTGGATGAAGGGGAGCTTTAATTGTAACGTGTGGAGTCTCGCTACACCAAATTCGCATATTCTGTGAAATAACATACCCACTAAGGTAAAACCAGGCTTCGTCGGTACAAAAGGTTAAATTTAACTGCTCATCATTGAGATTATCGAAAAACCAACGACAAAACTGAACTCTTTTTGGATAATCCTGTTCTAAAAGCTCAATATTCTATGGCATCTACCGTAACTTAAATCATCAACTTGCTGGCATAAATGTCTAATTGATATTTTTGGAGCCTCGTCAATTCGTTGTCTTACAGTTTCAATTAAAGCAGGTACTATCTTCTTCGGCCTACCAGAACCTTCTTTTCTTCCAACACTTCCAGTTTCTCGAAAATTGCTGACTAAATTCTTAACCAAAGCATAAAATTTTCGGGATGTAATAATTTCATTGGTATACCTCCGTCAGAATTCCACAAAACAAAGAGGAATCGAATAGCTGCATTCTCCGTCAACTTGAAAGCCGTTCCGGAAGTAAGATTCAATAATGAATGCTCTTTGAAATGTATTAAAAATCTTTTTAATAATCTGTCAGATTCGTATCAAAAAAAAAAGATAACTAATTTATATGACATCATAAACATTCCTTTAGTCTAGTAAGGACCTGACTTTTCATTCCACAGCCTGCTGAGGATCAGCTTTTTTTGGATCTCTTGATATATATATACAATTCGACTCCCATGTCACTTGCCGGCCTCGGTGGTCTAGTGGTTAACGCATTTGCCTTTAGATCCGAGGGACGCGGGATCGAACCTGGCTGAGGTCGGCGAGATTTTTCTAGCGGGGACAAATCTGAAAATGCGCCTTCTGTCGGATAAGAAGTAAAGCCTTAGGTCCCGTGCCACTGCGATGTGCGACACGTTAAAAATCACTACTGGAGTTGGAATTACCCCAGATAGGCAAAATTCTTAGTTAGGGTGTACAATGGGCCAAATGTGGCCTAAGTGCATAGAGATGCTTGCAAAACCGCGTCCTAGATCTAGCTCTTTCAAAGCAAGCAAGCAAGCAAGCTCTGTACTGGGTAAAAAAACTCCAGAGAAGATTTGAAAAAGCATGGGGGTAATATAGATATTATGATTACTTGATAAGCGTTAAATTTTCCTTGCAGAATACAGGATGATGCAGTTAAATATATAATCCGGAAATCAATTTCTCATATCTTTTTTGCTTAATCCGTAACCAGAACCAAAAGCTAATGTTTCCTTCGTAGAATTTTATTTTGTAAACCTTAATGTGCAATAATTAAACTACCATATTAGAGAATGTCTTAATGCAGTATGGCTGTCTTTTCTGTATAATTTCAAAATTACGGATGTTAAGATTTTTAGGCAATTTTACTACGTTCACTCATAGAACGTTGACACAATTAACATAATGTTAGGCTATAGTTTTTCCTTAATCTATAAGCTCAATAATAAATATTTGAAAATATATACGCAGCTTCTAACGAAGTAAAGCAGGTTGGTAATTGCCTGCAAGTGTAGACAACCTAAACCAGGGTTGATATCAGCTAGGCGCCAGCTTTGAGTATTTTGGCTTAACAACTTTTTACAAGTGTTTGCGAATCTACTAACTGATTGCTATGCTATTAGCCCCTATGTTGGACCGAAGTACGATATTAGTATTAGTATTGTACCTATATGTTTATTATGTGAATATGAGCTGCAATAGCGAGCTCAAATAATAGCGGCAAGGTTGTGATATATGCCCTATGAAGATTTATATGTATTTACCCGAATAGTTGCGGATTATCAACTTGATAATATATGAGTGTTACATGCACTGCAGCCTATTTTTGTTATTATACAAGATTAGTGTATCCATGTAAGTAGTTCATGGAAGCAGTCGCGTAGTTAATATAATCAGTTATGTGAGTAGCTGGTATGTGTAATATGTCTAATCATTCTTCACCATCAATCATTTGGGAGGTAGTCAACTGACAGAGATGGTCTTGTATGACGCTTACGTCGAACTATTATTATTATTAGTATGCATGTTACATCAATTCCAAGATGGCATCGGCTGATGTTTGGGCGGGGTATTGCAACTGTAATTAATTAAAATTTTGCACAGTTCTCGATGTCTGCTTCAAACTAAAGTAAGTATTGAATATTATGTAAATATTAATAATAAATTGTTTTATAAACTTTATGAAATGCATCACACATTAAAAATAAAGCTACGAGTTTGAAACTTTGCTAAAATAATATTTCATTATTGCGTATGAAATGATCAGGTTTTCATATAAAAAGATTATCAATTATAAGAAAACAATAACAACAACGAAAACACAATGAATAATGTGTAACATCGCCATGAACAGCAATGCAAGCATTTACTCGTCGTGGCATGCTTTCTATCAGTGGTCTATGTTCTTCTGAGGTATCTCGTTCCATATAACCTTAAGTTGGTGTCTCAGCTCGTCTACGTTGTTAGGAGTTCTTGCCAATAATCTTAGTCGCCGGCCCATCATGTCCCAAAGATGTTCGATCGGCGATAAGTTCGGTGATCGTCCAAGCCAGGGCAACATTTGCAATTGTGCTTGTTGGAAGTACGTTCTGGTAATGTTTGCTGTGTGTGGCCATGCGTTATCCTGTTGGAAAACACCATTTAGCAACGTCTGCATGAATGGTACTAACAGGATATTATGAATATAGCGATGAGCATTTAAGATATCTGGGACGATCACAAGAGGTGATCTTCTACCGAAACAAATCGCACTCCAAACCATAACTGCAGGTGTTAAAGCTGTATGGCGTCTTTCAACAAACTCTAAATTTCGTCTTCCTCCTCGATATCAATGTATCTTCCTAAAAGGCCGTCATTTGCCCACAAACAAAATCTTGATTCGTCACTGAAGACAATGTCGTTCCATTGTTGATTCCAATACTGCCGCTCTTGACACCAAGTAAGCCTAATAGCCTTCTGATGTGCAGTTAAAAGGAGCCGTTGGAATGGGCGGTAGGACCGTAGTCCAAAAAAAGAGATTCTTCTGTAAATTGTTGCCATTGACACCAGCGGTGAAGAACTCGCATCCACTCTACAGCAACAGACCCTGTTGTTTGAAAGCGGTCTCATGTAGCCATTCTTCGAAGAAGTCGATCTTCACGAACATTGCTGCTACGTGGAAGCCTACCAGCTGAACTATGTCGCTGAATACGTTCCTCTGACCAAGCAAACCATATTCGTGGAACTGTAGTGTGGTCGCGATTTACCCTTCCATTAATTTCACGAAAAGAAAGTCCAGCTTTTTTCATGCCGATAACTCGACCTCTATAAAAATCGGGAAAGTGGTTAAAGTTTCTACATTGTCTTACTGGAGGCATTTTAAAACATTAATTCTGTCACAAAATGTAACAAAATCTCGAAACAACTAATTAATGTTTGCTTGTCATAACTATATTGCCTAGTTACGACAAGCAGTGAAATACAGCAATCTAGAAAATTTAAGATCGGAAGTTATCTAACTCTTAAGTAATCCAAAATAATATTTCTTTCTGTATGTTACATACTTTAAATATATTAATTTTTTTTTCACACGCTTGAATACACAATTTTGTCGTATTACATTAATTTGCCTGCTTTTTCTTTTTCTTCGGTAGAGTTTAAAAAATAATGTTTCATGGGTTTTTGATGAAGTACTTTTATTTCCTGGAAATATACCTACACCACTTTCGAATTAATTTCTTATTTTCCATTGCACAATTATAGGCGTTCATATATTGTTATGTTATCCCCAATTGCATAATATAGTTTAGTATCAATATTTAAACTATTATTATTGAGTAATAAATCGTTCAATATACTTTGAAACTGATTTTATTGTAGTCCGGTCGTTTTCCACAGGTATTTCTTTATTATTATGCTGCTACATGTTAATTTTTCAAGATCGCAAGCTGGTGTTGAGTTGTATTGGTTAATGTAGTGGTTTTTGAAGCCTTTGTCATCCCTACTTGTGACTTATCTGTAATCAGACTTGTTTAAGAACATATCTGATACGTATATTACAAATGTAAACAAATATTTAAATTTCGGCTTTGCTGTGCTGAGTTGTGTAAACTTTTAACTAATTTAGAGTGTGTTAAGAACACATTTAAAAGCTTTTCACTTATCCATTTAACTGAATGTAACAAAAATAAGCAATTTGAATAAATTTCAGTATTTGTTCGCTTTTTAGACATCTGATTATATCCGTGTGGGGCATCAACATGAATATAATTTCCTGGAAAACAAGGAAAGGAATTTAGATTTATGATAATTTCAAATATAAAAACTTATTTGTCAAATTTATATTTAATTAACTTTTGTAATTGTGGTTTATTTCCTGATTGATGCCAAAATTGGGATATGCGTCACAGATTTAAGCTAAAAGCGTTGTTTCTTCAAATTTTACACATAATAATAATTGAATGTTTATAGTTATTTATAGTTCAGTAGTCATGTATCATCATTCAGGGCGGAATCACGCTCGTTGGACTGCTCCTTAAATGTTGTAATTTTCCGTTAATTGTGCCTTTTATACCAATAAAACCAGCTATTAATTGTCCTTTGTTAATCGGCGTTATATTTAAACCATCCCTGTGGTCAAATAGTGATTATTTCCTTTAAAACGTATTTACAGTTGCTCGTCTGTTAGTTTCGATCGTGTTTTATTCTTCGCTACGAGTGACATAACCAAGTGTCAATTGAGTGTGAAACATCAAATCTAGATTACGGAAACAAAAGTTTCAAACAATTAATTTATTCAACTTTAACGAAGCTAAATAGTTTATAAACAATTAAAATGTTGTTAAAAAAAGCTACATCTACGTAAATGTAATACAATTTCGATTAACTACGAATTTAATAAAAATTAATGGCGATTGAACTTTTCGATTATGTTTATAAAGTCAGTTAACAACGGCGAATTTGGATTTTTCAAGGAATCTTTGGCGAATTGTTTACAGGGGTAGGTGGATGTCACATGCGGTGAGACTAACTACGGCTACCAACAGAATTTCACGACAAACAGTGCCAACTTTAAAAATATGCAAGTACATCCGAAAAGAAGGTGGGCGAATTCCAAGTGCAGTGAATATTTTTGGTAATCCTATTAAACTAATTCAATTGATATATATACGAGCCCGGTCCCATAAGTGTTGGCCCAGTTGCATAAAATCATTGAAATGACTTATTTAAGCAAAAAATCAAAACACCTACTAATTTATTTTCACTGAATTATAACTTAATGCCTTAAATAAAGGAAATCACTGATCCACACTAACTATAATATAAGAAACAAACAAAAAAATTGTGATTAATCACTTTTTGATGATTATGCTTTTATACAACTAATACTTGGTTCCTACAGTTACCACTGTGTAAC
>JABXWE010007113.1:0-57745 GCA_014611495.1 Limonius californicus
TCCTTTTCGTGTCCGTTCGACTATAAATTATAATATGAAAATGAATTAATTTTTTTAAAGAAGGGTGTGCTAGCTGCATTTCGATAAAACAAAGAAAAATTAATATATATATATATATATAATCAAACAGACAAAAAGATACAAATGAAAAAAAATATTTTCGCTTAAAAAAGCTACATATAAGCGATCTCTTACTCTTTTTATTATCTCTTGTATACATTTTTCTGAATAAATAAATGAGTTTAACTATAAAACGGTTAGAGACGCGATTAAAACATAAATACAACTAATAAATGTGCAAAGTGGCCGTACAGATCCCTAAATTTGTATAAAGCAGGCCAAGCACACAGCTAAAACTACCAAATTCAAGCACATAGTACAGCTACTGAGCACACTGCTCAATATTTATTCAGGTAAATACCATTGCTGAGCTCAGCTCACGACCTCAAAAATAAAATAGGAACACACAACTCTCACAATAAATTAGGCCACATAGCCCATTATCTAAGTAGCTACACACAGTACTATTACTGACCACACAGGTCTAGTAATAAACTAGATGCACACAGCTCAATATTTAATTACACATAACACTTTTACTGCGTACATAAAGCTCTATTATTAATAGAGGATCTCTCAGTTCTCATAACAAATTCTACAGCACAGTTTTAGTTCCAACTTTCAGGTAATTTTACAAGTACCATACCCAAATCGACATTCTATTCGCAACCATTTCACCCAATATGTTGCATTACACGTCTATATCCTCTTCTACTGTCTAATCGCAACTACCTTTGTGGGAAAAGTAGTAATACGTCTTCCACAATGCTATAAAATATGTCGTTAGCAAAAATATAGAATTCCTTCATCTTTATAATAATATAATTATAATCTCATTACCCAAGCTGGATATATCGGTAACACAACATACATCGCGCTTAAATTGAAGCGGTATTTTTTAATTTTACGATTTAACCGGCGCTATGCATAGGATCGCATTTTGTTCAAATAATTACCGTACCTATTCTTTACTACAGAAATTATTCTAAATTAAACATAATTTAAACCATACCCTAAAATGTTGACTAACAAATGATAGGTATAATTTAAAAATCCAGTTAAAACTGTTCGCAATGTAATTATTTTTTTTTATAATTTATTTTTAAATTAGTTACGGATCCCCATTGCTGAATAAATATATAAATATTAACATAATAATCTACGTTTTCTTCATTACTACCTGGTGATCTCTTATTTTTAGCTATTAATGATGTGTTAACTTAAACTAAAAATTTACCGAATCAGATCATTAAAACCAGCTGAAATAGCGGTATATCCCTAGAATATATAATTTCGGCGAACTGTTCTGTTTGAAGTTGTAATAATTAACACGGCGAATGTTCCTATTCTTGTAGTAATTATATATTGATTTGGTAGAAGTTTGTAGCGGCAGCTAAAATAATTAGTAGGGTTATATGCTAGTTAGCCAACTGTTGTTTGAATTAGTTGAGTTTCTTCATGCACACTAGATGATTCTGTGTTATAATGAACCACATTCCTAGAATATTTTTATTTGGAAAACCTTTTAAGTAGTAGTATAAATCGTTAACTGATTTCAGGTTTCGACGGATTTGTTTCGAAAGTACACATTCGCTTCCGAACGATATGCTTCGCGTGACTGTCAATGCGTTGAAAATAATTGTTAAAACTAATGCCATGTACAATGGGGTCTGAAAATACAGACGCGTTTATTACAGGCACATCCTTGCTCGGTTGACTTTTAAATTGATGAAACAAAGGCTCTATAATTTCTACCTCTTACATCCTGCGGCCTTATGCTATTTACATGCAAAGTTATGAGGGTGCGAAGCATCTCCTTCAAGCTGCAACTTTGTAATCTGCTGCTGTGAGATTTGTTTTGTGAATCCTGGTCTTGCATTTTAATTTTTCATAACGTCTTGTTTGTGTAATATAATCTGCGAGCAGAGGGTGTATATTTAAGAAAACGGTTTTAGTAATCATTTTTACTTGGTTTGTATTCCGCAATAAGTTTACGTCAGTCGAAATGTAAAAATTCATATTTCAACGCTAAGATAGCAATTCTCTAGTTAACACAACTCAGCAACATTTCATCAATTTTAGTAATCAAATACTTTACACCCCGCCTAATCCCCTGTTTGCCAAGCTCCACCTGAGTCACGCTTCAGTTTAAAATACTTGAAATATTTCTGAAATTCTAAATTGTACGCAATTGCCTGAGATTGGTAATATGAAATTCTTCGCGATCTTTCCTGCAGACAAACCGTAATGAAGCTACTAAATGTGAAAAGCACTAGACTATACAGAATTTTGATATTCATAGCGGAAATACTTACAAAAAATATTTATGTTTATTGCTTAAAGTTAATGGTTGACTATGCCCACTATAATCTTCTACAGACACATGTAAAACACCTAAATATTCTTGAACGTGTTCATATTAAAATACAATGTAAAAATGTGCCTTTCTGTATTTATTATTACGAATATATAAATGCTTAATCTAAATCTTAACGTTTTAAATCAACTTGAATATTTAATCTGTAATAGCATATCAGTAATTTAGAAACTCCTAAGTAAATAAATAAAGTTAAAAATAAGTAGCAGATCCGAGTGAAAATGAATTTGATAAATTTATCTTTAAATGGGGATTCTTAAAATTGTTATTAAATGTAAACGGACTATTAATTTCTTATAATCATGGAATTTTATAGGAAGTCGTATCTAAAAGTACTTTTCTTTGTTATGGTAATTAAACCAAAAGCAACTAAAAGCCTGGAATGTAAAAACATATCCAATCAAACAGAACAAACAAGACAAGAAATAGTTGTGTATGTTTATAATTTATATTAAAGTGTATTAACCGTGTCGAGATGTACGTTAACCATTTTGTAGATATGGGTGCCTGCTAACTAGTCATGTAACTATTTATTCGTTTAGAGTAAGGCTTGTATGACACGGCACAGAATTTTGTACAAAATTTTGTTCAAAGTATTTTTCAAAATTCTGTGCCGTGTCATACAGAAAAATTGTGTATCGTGCTCTAAAGTCTACAGAATTTTGTTGAGAAACAACGTCAAATCGATGCGCAAACGAACGCTTTCTAGTGTTCATCAATGATCACAGAGGGCAAAGACGTAAATGTTTTACCACCTGTACCACCTAAAATCTCTCCACGCTAGCCAATTTACACAGACGTAATATAACTTATTAACAAAAAAAAACCTTGCCAAAAACGCAAACATAATACAAGCCACGAAAAGATAAACAACATTCGAGGTTATATAAACAAAAGTAAACAATTATTATTAAACCTTGATAGACTTCTACCTTATCTATAGTAGCATGATTATTTCGACAGTTTTCTCACAGATGTCAATGTAATTTGCACCTATTAGCGCATGCTCATAGACAGAATTTTGTACAAAATTTAGTACAAAATTCTGTGGCGTGTCATACAGGTCAAAAACTTTATCGCAGCAATATCTCTTCCACGAAGATTGTATGCGGAATGTTATGTCGAACTACGAGGCTTGTTCAACTGGAACCCATCATTGATCAACTTAGCCTTGAAAACAAATGCAATAATTCAAATGACGTCTGTTAATATTAGTAGTGTTTGTAAATAACACATTAATAAGTTTTTGGGTTTGAATTTGATTCTGACTTTTAAAACTTCGATTTTGAAATGGTGTTTATTGTTGAAAATCCGTCCAAGTTTGATGCGCATGCAGTCCTACAATCCTTATGCGCTGAGGGTGTGCAGTCATTGTAGATTCATACGCAAATGCAAGCCGTATATGGAAATACATGTATTGCGTACCCAACTGTGAAGGAATGGTGCCGAAAATTTGAGAATGGAAAAGAAGGAACTATGGATGAACAGCGACCAGGTGCACGGTGTACTTCATTAACAGAAAACGATATGGCACGTGTGGAAGCCCTTATTAGCAATAATCGTTGAATTTCAATTAGAAAAATTTCAGAAATTGTTGGTGCGAGTCTGTCCGTAGTATTGTTCGTAATCTGGGTTACAGCAAAGTTTGTTCGCAATAGATTCCTCGTCTCTTGTCTAATGAACAAAAATGCTTGCAAATGGGCTTATCTCTGTAACACCTCACAGACTATAGGCAAGAAGGTGATGACTTTCTTCTGTCAATAGTTACTGGTAACGAAACTCGGTGCCATTACTACGAGCCATGCAGTAAGTTAGCGTCGATGCAGTGGAAATATTCAAGTTCACCATCACCGAAGGAATTTAAAGTACAACCTTCTGCAGGCAAAGTGATGTTAACATTTCTTTTCGACCATGAAGGACCTTTGTTGATAGAGATTAAGCAACCTGGAGTAAATGTCAATGCAAATCTGTACAACGAAACTTTGAACAAGCTCCATCAAGCGATAAGACGGAAAACTTACGCGTGGGTCAGTTTGCTGCACGACAAGGCTAGGCCTCATGTTGCCAATGTGGTAAAAGAAAATCTTCAACAACAGAATTGGAGGGTTTTAGAACATCCACCCTATGCCCGGAACTATCGCCTTGCGATTTCCATATTTTGGATCGCTGAAAAGGCGTTACAAGGTCGGCATTTTGAGTCTGACGCTGAGGTGCAGATAGCTGTGGAAGACTTCTTCAATCAGCAGCCACAAGAATTCTATGAGCAGGGTATTCGTCGGTTAGTAAAACAATGGGATAGGTGTCTTAACTGTGACGGTACGTAGATGGGTTTTAATTAAACACATCTCGTAGATTGCAGTAATACAATCATATGATCGAATTTTCTTATTTCCATTGAACCTGTACTAGTACGGAATTGATAGGTATTTCTCACAGATGCCCTTGCCAGTGCCATTGGGTGAAATGCAAAGCAGTTGTTACTGTTACATGTTAATGATCAGCTTTTTAGAATATAAAGACTGGGTCAATATTTTCTGGTGCAGTAGTCACCCTTTGATGTAAAGCTAGTTATAGAATGGAGGAACACGTAAACGTTATTGCATACCTCAAGTTATCTAACAAAGTTATGCTACAGAAATGTTTAGTATTTTAAATTTTAGATTAATTGTATAAAATTTAATTACATATACTTTATATTAAAACTTTAAAATACGGAACTTAACAGACTTAATTACCATAGAAATACAAATGCTAAATGACAAACTTCATTTATTAACCAATTTAAACCCATAAGAAGAAAACTTAGCGTTTGTATAAATAAACCTAGTGTAATTTCGCTTCATAGAAAAAGCAATTGATAATTTACCTTAATGGCTTCTTAGCGGTAAAGTTCACATTGTTTCGTGCATTTTTCTTCTAACACGCAGATATCATCCATGCCTACAAAACGTATGGTCCAGATGGCCAAGTAATGCTGTAGCGAGGTGTGGACAGACGGCATTCTCCGAATTCCTGCCGAGGTAGTGAAGTAAATTTGAAATTTACACAGATCTTTCATTCTGGCCATGAAAGCTCCCACTAGCTTACGAAATATTTATGGGTAACTATCTCAGGAAACAATTTATTAACTAACTAGACTTACATTCTCTGCGTGTTACTCGCTTTACAAATTTACCGTAAGGTCTCAATTTACGGCATATTAGCGGCATTTATACGCAGAATGTGTTCACAGTTTCTAGGCCCTTTGACAAAAGTTAAGACAAGCCACGAAACTGACAAAGTGACAGCTAATGTACACGTCACATTAACCCACCGCAAGGAACTGAATGGGTGCAGTCGTGTGTAGTGTTTTTGTTGCTGTTTGTACATAAAAGCTTTTGGGTACCGATAAAGTTTCCCTGCTTTTCAACACTTGCGTATCATCAGGCTGAACATTGAGTATTTGCATAACTTATACCTTTTTACATCATCCAACAGCAGACTTGAATGTTTAGCATTATTTGATGAATTGTCTGTCGATAAAGTTTCTAGCAGTTGATCCTTAACAGTACAACGAGAAGTTACAGTAGTGTATTTACCGTAATGAAAATAAAATTTAAATAACACAAATGTAATACAAAAGATGTTAACTTGCTAAACATGCGGTTATAAAAATAAATATATTTTATTTTACATTCTGCCATTTCGCTGTACGGTGTTGTCCGAAAGTAAGTTCGATCTTGGAAATTGATTTAAATTGAATAAATTCTTTCTATGCTTCTGGTTTTTAAGATCTACGTCAATTAATCCTTAAGTAACGACCAACATTTTATAGGGGAGCTTGTTGAAAAGCCTAGGAAACAGCTGTATTGGCATAATCAGAAGTAAACTTCAACGTTTATTTTCCGAGCTACATCTATTGAAAGAAAAAACATCTGCATTAAATATTTATTAGCTAACCAAAGACAAAACTTTCTAATAATAGTTGAAACTGTCCACCGAGCAATATGTAAAATTGAGCAAATATTTCAATAAAAATACTACATTAAGTTTTCATATTATTTCAGATATAAATTGAAAGGGTTTGCACAAGCTAATGATTTAAACATTTAATTTGAAACAGTCTTGTGATGATAACGACATACATAATTGGACAATACAATAAAACATGGCATTGCTATGCTATAACTATCGCGGTTTTATGGCAATATTTACCTGACAAACTACACTTAAAACATACGGAAGCAAATACAATGGCAATATATCATCTGTTTTATAACAAACGCATGCCTTCAGATGCCGAGGAAAAAGAAAATGTGGAAATAATAGAATAAAGATTTGCTTAGAATGTTTTTATACAATACTGTTAAGTCATTACAAGTCACAATTTGTTTAATTATTTTTCATATTATTTGTATATAAAGTGTGCGTTTAATTGAAATAATGGACATTCTAAAATATTACAATGCAGTTATGAAATAATATTAACTAAAAACTGAAATGTTTACGAATAATGTTAATATTCTAATGTACTGGGATGAAGACATATTGTGATACACTTTTTTTAAATAACCTCATGGAAAATAATTCGATGATCAAGTCCGGAGACCTATGTGGGCATATAATAGAATCCCTGCGAAGATTTCGCCAAGTATAGTTCACTTCAAGATATACCGTTATTGTCTCATCGGAGTTATAAACACAGGTAAAATAACAAACCTGGCTTTAGGAATTTCATTTCTTTGCAGTATGTAAACTTACCTGAATGCGGTCGGTGCTTTTAAGCTCAGTTATAAATAGCTTGTAAATGCTTATTTTACAAGTACCTTGGGAAAGCACATAACGGTATATCTAGATGTGGACTATAATAGGACTGTATTGAGGTATCAGTAAACGATTATTCCAAATTGGGGGATGGTGCTTCTCCTTGCTGGAATTAAACACTCTCATAGAAATATAGTATATAGTAATTCATCAATTAACACAACTTAATAGGCTGATAGTATTATTTTTTATTCAATCTACGTACAGAACATCTGCCACCCTATGAAAACACTTGCTTACTTTTGACTGTGTAATTGGTTTATCAAATTTCTTACTAAATATCACAAAATTCAGTATTACTTCTAATTTTACCACAAGCTTCGGCATCAGCAGAATTTAAGTTTACTGCCTTGCTGAAAGTCGAAGCATTATTTTTTCCATCACATTTCCTAAATTGAAAAATTGTATTTCATGGGCAGAGATATAGTCAATAAATTCCAAATGTACTTTAGCGAACGTTTGATTAGATAAATGCAATTCCTTACTACCAATTACTATAATTTACAATCCACACACCCAAGTTTACTTTTGTTGGTACATCTGAATGGAGTTGCAACTATTTATATCTATTAAATCAAAGTGATTGGGGGAGGGAGGGTTGACAACAGAACACAAAATCGATTACCTCTTCTTAAAATTACATCAATTAAACCTCGACTGATTTTTTGTAAATTAACGGCGTATAAAATATGAAGTGGTTTACTTACTTTACAACAACGCTGTATGGAGTTATTAAGACTATGATTTCTTCGAACTACAAAATACACCAAAATTTAGAAACAAATTAGGACTCAGTTTTTGCCAGAATTAAAACTCGAACAGAACTTAGAAGAATGTTTATAGGTCTGCTAACCTCAGATGGAGGAAATAATAAATCGAAAGTGGAGAATGAGTTCGTAACATTTTTTTTTGTTTCAGCTGCTCAAAGAATTCTGTTGATTGCGATCTAAATCAAACAAAATGAAATACAGTTGTATAATATAATCTTCTTCGGAAATAGTGAAAGGGTATACTTCTGTTTCTTATATAGCCGATTGCTAACTGAAGGCCTACAAGGTACGATGCTTTGAATTAACGGAGAATGTAGACTATGAAATACCCATCCGTATCTAGAGTACACACGACCGAAGTTGAATTTAGACACACATACAAATGTTTGAGTTTGGACGATAAGAGAAATAAGCTTGGCAAACATAAAACAATCAAATAATAGTACGGGTGCCCTTTCATTGGCTGCTAGTGCGCATACAGTTTACCAAATAATATTAAATTCAGAGGAAAACCGATAAGATAGTACACGTGTAAGTATACCACTATTTCTAAGATGGAATCCACAAGCAAGATACACTTCTCATAAGACTTGTTAAATATTATATTTCAACAATGTAAATATTAGTTGTAAAGTATGACCTTTATGAAATAATTACCCTCTTTATTTCAACGTTTGTCCCATCTTCAGTCTAAGTTGTATATACAACTATATACATTTTCTAGGAACAGGAATATTCCTGTTCTTAAAAAATCACCCTTATATGACCGTTTCTCTCTCTCTCCCTCCCTCTCTCTCTCTCTTTCTCTCTCTCTCTCTCTCTTTGGTTAACAATCCTAAGGATTTGTTGGTTGCACCGGCTTCCTTTTCCACTACTCTCTTCTGGATGCCAGACCCTTTAGCTGGGTGTAGTTATTACAACTCATATCTTCTATTATCTGCAACATGTATATAATCTTAGGGTCCCCAGAGTATTGAGTCCGTCAAAACTCTTTACAGAAGTTGAAAAAAGACATTCTAGCACCTCCATGATACCATGGTTCCATCTGATATACTCCTTTTCGAACCTGCTGAAAAACTTTTACTTAAGAAGATAAGAGATCGCTAAGTATACAGTGAAAAACGGTCTTAAAGTCACGTGGGCGTAATTTCTTTGAAACCGATATATGAAATTTAGTTGCGCCTTATTATTATACGTTATTATTAGGCTGTTAGTCGAAGATAAAACTCATCACTATAACATGCTGTTAAGAGTTTTCTTCAAATCCAAGAGCAGACAAGATGATTTGAAAAAGATAATTATGCAAAGCATTTAATGTAAGGAGCAGAATCAGGACGATCAATATTGTTGAAAACCGTGACATATATAGATATAGTGCCGTATTTAGGAGTTACCATTCCGTACTCCTTTACACATATAGTTACTATATTTACATGAAGAGGAACTCCGACTCCGAAAGGTAGGAGATACTGTTATGTGCATACAATTAAGTATACAGTATAATCTTATTAATCCTTGCTCACGAAACTATTTTATTAAAAAGCAGTAATGTATGAGAAGCCAAAAGTCATGACCGGAAAATTTACAATGACTAGGGAAACATAAATTTGTAATTTCATGTGCTGTCATATACAGTACATCCGATTCTCGGCATCGACTTCGAGAAATTAAACAGAAAAGAACTGCGCAAAACACTTTGGATGGGCATTTTCATTCTTCTTATTGTTTCAACCATACCATAATATACAGGGTATTAATGAATACGTGTTACACATTTATAGGGTATGTAGGGGATTCAAAATAGACCAACTTTTAATAAAAAAATCGTAATGATGATGATGATATCCGGAAACGCATCTAGCTAAGATTGGAGTAATGCTCATAATAGTCAAACACTACAAATAATACTCATAATAATTTTATTTATCTGTCAGACACTACAATAATTGCTGAAAATGACGACCACCAACTTCGATGCACGCATTGCACCTCCGAAGCATATTTTGGTATACTCTTTCAACAATGCCAGCCGTTGTTTGGAATTCTTGCGCTGCAGCCAGAATACGTGCTAGCAGATTTTCTTCAGACTCGACAGACGCTTCGTAAACCAGGCACTTCATATGGCCTCATAAGGAAAAAGCTAGGGAAATTAGGTCCGGGGAACGTGGCGGCCACGCTATTAGTGTCCCCCGGCCAATCCTACACCGTCACTGAATACTTGGTTGATGTAGTCTTGGATAGCAAGCTAAAAGTGTGTTTGCGCACCGTCATGTTGCAGCTCCATATGTTGATGAATCCCCAATGATACTTTTTCCAACAATTTTGGCAGTACTTCTTGCAAGCAAGTCAAGTAAGTGGGGCCGGTGAGACGATGTGAAAGAAGGTACGGTCCAATTAAATAACTTTCAGGTAGATAACTACTGTTACCTGTAACTTGAACGTGGTGCATTTCCGGATATGAGTTTCTTATTAAAAGTTGGTGTATTTTGAATCCCCTGCATACCCTATAAATTTGTAACACGTACGTAACACCCTGTATAATAAGCATTACCAGTTGACCACAATACCAACGCAACATCAGACCATCAAAAATTACACTTCTATTTTGAAAATGTTCAGAATAATCACTCGAAAGTACGAACAATTTCTTTTGAAATAACAAATAACACTCCAAGTCCTGCTACTCTAGTTGGTTTTATAAATCATGTTATAGCAGTATTTTTAACAGTTTCGATTAACACACTCGGGCCATTAAAAAGAATACAGTTGCAATTGAAGAGAGTGAACATTACGACTGTGATAATACATCTAAAATAAGCAAGAGATGATACTGACTTACAATTTTTAATTTGTATTGATCATACGATTATTAATAGCTATTAAACCGTTCAAATACAGGTTATAGACCTTTTCATCCTCTATCACTTTACAAGTTTTAACCAGAACTCTTATTGAGGTATAACTATTTTCCACATTTGAATTATTTCCAAAAATTCTTGCGTTACAATTCTAATATTCGAAAATGTTAAGTAATTTAAAGTAGATCATAATTGAATGAACAGTTTTTGAGTAAACAGACTTTGAAGTTGAAGATTTAAAAAATCGTGGCTACCTTATATGTTGACATAGGGAATTCAATTTGAAAGAAGAGATTTTACAAGTTGGCAACTGTATCATACAAAAAAAATTATTAACTTTCGCTTCCAGCGAATGTTTATATAAATCTTATTTTGTCAATTAATCTTGAATAAACTTTTAAATTTCAAGTATCATCAAAGTCGAACGAGATATTTTAAGGATTTTCGTCAAATCAACCTAATTTTAATTAATTACTGGCTATGTGGGTAAAAAGGGAAAATACTACTTAATTTGCTGACAAACTGGGATTTCTTAAAGAAAATTCCGACTAATTTGAACTCCTAAAATGTTCACCCCCGAGGGAACTTTTTGTAATAATTTAGCTCAAATGCTGAAGCATTATATAACAATTCTCTAATCCAATCGTTTTCAACTTCGCAGTTAATTTGGATAATTAATGCAATAGCTCCCTCGATCCTCGCCGATTAACGTTGCTTGAGCAGAGATAAAATAACGTAATTATATCATCCAGCCTCAACTGACAGCTCGTTAAGAATTTATAATAATTATGTGGTTTAAAGCAAGTCATTTAAGGAAATTCTAACTCAGTTAAGTTTTTTAATGTTTAAAGTATGCGAGCGCAGTAACATTAGAAAATCCTACGCACTGAATCGACAAATAAGAAAATCCTCCTGGTCCTACGGGAACGGAATTGGCGTGCTTCAGACAACGTCACTATCAGAGTTGAACGCAGCACGCGCGTGATTGCATTCAATTACACCGCCATCGTGTATATACGCTCTGGTAGCTGTTTTATGCCAAATACACGCATGTGTTTACGTGCATATCTACGGACTATATAATTTATGAATCATTGATTCACATGTGTCACAAGCACTAACATTAAGTTAATCCATTGAGTTGTAAGTTGTCAGTCAAATTAACTGGATGATTAAAAGTGATATATTTTCTAATCGATTTTCTGCTCTGTGGATAATTAGTGATCATCTGCAGTAAATTAATAGTTACATATCATGTACTGTATCTTAATATTAATCAATATTGTGTAACCACTAAGCGATATTGGACAAAATAACGCTGTTTAGAAATAAAACAATTTTAAAGGTCACACAATAAATGTTCCCTTTAATTTAATAAATATTATCATTAAGATCAATACCGTCGTAAATTTGTAATTAAAGGTTTTCTCTGATTTTATCCATTACTATAACTAATAATGGTGATAAAGGTAGAAAGGCGTCATTAAGTATTTTTTTTGGCTTTTTTGGCAAGGTTCAATGAATAGATGAAACCATCTTGCATAATTACTAATACAGTTAGTGCAACTAACAGAATGTCTAACAACACGAAAGAATTTCCAGAGTGGATTCGAAACCTAAAAAGATCCAATTAATTCATCGAATAATATTTCCAAAATTGCTTTGATTCTAAACTACATATTTTGTATACAAAATTTAAATATTATTACTAAATAGATAAATATACATTCTGAAACAGAAACAATGATATACATTGCGCGCCAAAAGTAGGGAACATACCAAATAAAACTGAAACAAATGATTTTTTTAAATCCCGAAACACACCGATGTTCTTTTTTAAAAATGCACAATTATATATCAAAATCATTTTCCGACATTCATTTTGTCTTTAAGTGATATCAGCATGGGAATGTTTTTTTTTAAATGGCAACCTCCTAATTTTTTGCGTGACTTGCATAGACCCCTTAATTATCTAAATAACAGTACAAACATTTTCACACCTTACATAATAAAATTCATGAAAAATAAATTATTGAATGTTTAAAAGGCCATTATTACCAAATTGTATCAGTAGTATCGAAATAAACTAAACAAAGTCGTTTTAGGAAATAAATGCGGATACAAGGTGCCAGTTGTTAAACGTTATCGACGTGGCCAACATCGCTAGAAATTACAAAATAGGTTAATAAATCTGCTATGGCTCATTGAACAGACACACAACGCATAGAAATTTGAATTTATCTAGGCTGTGAAAACCTTTCAAGCACACAACGAAAAGTGTTTGTATTGAATGCGAAGTATCCAGGTCGGCCTATCACGCGATCAACGACTAGTAAAATTCAAAGAAATTTAGTGAGACAGGAAATATTACAGTTATTTCAAAAAGTGAAGAATGAAGACAAGAAAATCGACACTCTTTTACAAATCGTAAAAGATCCTAGTTGTGGTTCCCGACGAGTCGCAGCAAAAAATGATGTCGGTCAAAAGAGCAATATTATCCTTTTAAAACTCAGCTTCTTCACAAACTCAATGAAGATGATCTTGACCGACTTCTGCAATTTTGCGAAATAATAATGTGCTTTCTTCAAGCTCATGAACGTTTTCTTCATCATATTCTTTTTACGGACCAAGCAACTTTTTTCTTGAATGACACAGTTAACCGTCAGAACTTCAGGTACTGGAGATGGGAAAAATCCTCATTTTATAGTTGAGGCACACACCCAACATCCACAAAAAGTAAATATAAACAGAATAATAAGTCCTGTTTGCTTTGACGGAAACCCTACTGGAGAAGGGTATTTACAATTTCTCCAATACGACCTTACTGAACTTGGGATACTTTACCCAAACCAAGAAGATGATCCATATGTACCAAATAATGCCCATTGGTATCAACAAAATGGTGCACCGCCAGATACTGCGTGTTCTGTTCGCGACTTTTTGAATGATTGTTTTCCTGCAAGATGGACCTATAGAGTGGGACTATTTAAAATTAAAAGTTTATTCTACACAAAACGTCTAATGTTTGAAAAATTGTATTAGACAGGAAATTCAAAGAATCGCTGAAGATGTCACTCATACTGTCTTAAGAGAATTTGTGCATACTGTGTTTACTGTCAAGAAATGAATGGGTGGAATTTTGAACATTTACTTTGATACCTATAGTTGTTTCCCCATTTTTAAATCTTTGGGTCTTTTTGCCATTTATTTGTAATTGTTTATTTTAGTTATTAATTAGAGTTCCAGTTTCTTTCTTGCATTCTAATAAAAGTATTTCTAAACATTCAATGATTTATTTCTCGCAAATTTTGTATGTAAGGTGTGAAAATGTTTATACGGTCATTTAGATAACAAGAACAATTGAAGGATTTATCCAATTCACAGAAAACAATATGAGGTTACCATTAAAAAAATATTATGGATATCATCACAACAAATGAATAATTTAATTTAAAGAAAATCATTTGTTTCAGTTTTATTTGGTATTTTCCATACATTTGACGCGCATTGTAGATCTAAAATAACGGCATTTCAACCATCCTATTTTTTAGAATATAAATCAATTGTGAATGTTTGGCTCATAATAACCATAAATTCGTCAATGATAGGTCGTTACATAGGAATTATACAGTTGTATGTGATAAAATTGCATGTTACAAAATACATTTTTTGATCTTATGCAGCCTTAAACTGAGGAGAAGCACGTGGAAGAGAAGAGGCCGATGCCCAGCAGTAGGACAAAAAAGGCTGTTGATGAGGATGTGATAAAATTGCATGACATGTATGAAGTCAAAATACGTAAATTGGTGAAAAATGAAACCTATTCTAATTATTAATATTGCTTTGACTTAATAATTTATAAACACGTAGGATATATGCTACTACAAAATCATGTGTTGTTGTTGAGACAAATCTTTGCGTAATGTACTACCTTATATACTATCGATTATCTTCATTCCACTTGTTTCTGTACATTCCTCTAATTGTTCTTATCTGTTTTT
The DNA here is from genome assembly GCA_014611495.1 of Limonius californicus. NCBI lineage: Eukaryota > Metazoa > Arthropoda > Insecta > Coleoptera > Elateridae > Limonius > Limonius californicus. The sequence continues at coordinate 14,870 of JABXWE010007113.1, forward strand.
TGTAGGAGATCCTGTATTGTGTATCCGCATTATTTTATGATTGCATTCCTTAGTATTTTACTTTAGTCTGATTCCACTTATTTTGCACTCCTTGGATTGTTTCTTTTATACTTTTTCATACATTTCTTTAGGCTAGCAAGTGCATTTTATACATAAAATACCCGCGAGGATAATTGTGAAATAAGTATCATGAGTAGAATGTGAAAATTTAGTTTTATGTGCATTTTCTATTTTTAGTGTGTTAATAATCTATTTTATTGATCAAATATATATGATGATATATTTAACTTGATTTCTTAAATAAGATGCTACAATGCCCTTGTAGAGGTAGAAATCATTTTTAAACCTAAAATTTTAACCTAATTTTCATCAGTGAAACATCTCTTGCAAATAGTTTTAATAATGTGTATTCCACCGAATCTATCCGCCTATAGTAATATTTCATGATATTGGGTTTGTTTAAAATCACATAGATATAGATATGTATATGTTACGAATACAAGGGCAGTTCAGACTATAGTTTTGTCTAGAAAATGTTCATACTGTAACTGGAAAATATACTCCCTCATTATTTCCCAGCAATTTCCAAAAACAGTTTTAAACGTAAGTAAATTTGTATATAATTTTAAAATGTATGCCCTGCTGTCTATAAAGTAAGTATTTGAAATAAGACACGACGGAATTTGTCCAGATAACGATTTTCCTGCTTTCGTAGCTTGTTTTAATATACACAATACTGCATAATAATAAAACACACTTGATTCGGATTGTCATCAAATCCAGATTACTGTTAAGTGATATTTTAAAATATAAAAAATATGCTGCTTGATATTAACTAATCAAACGTTTACGTACAATGAAAAATGCTTGCTTTTCATTTTATTTGCTATTCATTTAAACAAAAGTACAAAAAATACGAAATCCACTTATGTATGAAATTAAATACGTAAAACTTTACAGAACGAAGTCTGTTATTTCAGTTTGTTTAATTTTCTTTTGACGTAAAGAGAAAATGTTTGATCCCTTAACCTTTTTAAAATTAACTTTTCATTGAAAAACACGTTATTGTCTTCCACCCATTACTTGCATTATTCTTTTTTTATATTAAAAAGAGTGAAAGTGCGCTACCCACCACTTTCTTTGCTACAAATCTTTTAGTGTTTCCTAGGGATTTTAGTTTCTGTAAGTTTTAATTGCATTCTGAACGTCATACGTCATTGGTTAGTTGGTGATAAAAAGCAAACTAACTTACAGTTACAATTAAACTAACCCGGGATGCGAGCGGAGAACAAAGTTATTAATTCAAAACAATTAATGTTTCGTGTAGGACGGCGCAAAACAATCCGAATTATCTATACTACCAATAACCTGATTTACAAATATTATAACGAATTAAAAGATTACTCTAAAGAATCCGGATTATAGATGTAAATTATTCAGTCTGCATTCTACATGTATCATTTAAGAACTGTAATACTGTTGCTGTCAAGATTATTAACACATAAAAATGGTAGCATGCCGATGCCAAAAATTATGCAATCAAGTTGTTTAAAGCTTTACGATTTTTTTGGTTTAACCAATTAATTTAAATTTCATAGTACAATAAACCATGCATAATGTTTATTTTGTAACGTACGTAATTGTAAAGTACATTATTTAATTCGTTAATATTACTAGATTCAAGTTTGCTTTAGACATTAGAATAATTAAATCTAGAAGCATATTCAAGTTAGAAAAATTGTGCCAAAAGGGAATTGTAATGAATATTAGTAGCATCTGTACTATGAACTTGAATCTAAGAATTTGTCAAAATTTCTTATTGGTGTTCATATTGTATAGCGATTTTATACTTTCAACAAGAGCACTCATATTACTTAGAAAATTCTTAGGCACTTAGACAAAGGTATTCAAGAATTATCTATCAAGTAGTTGTTGTACATAATTAAATGATAAATACAAAATGCTTGCTTGTAAACAGTTCCTACATCCGGCATTTAATACATAAATAAATAGTTACATTTAAACTTTTGATGAACGAAAAGCTTTACTCATCAAGCGCTTCCAATCCATTCATATTTCAGCAGCGTTAACGCGACGACGTAAATATCACGCATACATGTTTTAATAAGAGTATTATCTTAATAGATAGGAAACTGAAATGAGATGCTAGATAGTAATTAGAATTTTTAATCTGCGGTGCAGGATCTCCAAGCGACGAGTTAATTACTAACATCCCTGTAGAAAAAGAATATTATTAGTTCACATGCATAGTTTCCATTTGCAATGTTTAACCTTAAATAGCAATTTTGATTTTATCACAAAGTTTAATAGGAAATTGCCTTCTTCAGTATATTACAGCGGAGCCTTTTAGTATTTTTTGCAGAAGGTAAATATTCGTATATTGCCTGTAGCAGACATCTGTGACAGAAATAGCTCATTTCGTTCATTCGCTGTAAAATAAACACATTGGGGATGTCATTGGCAATATCATCCCCGCGGTGCTTGACATCGACGAGATAGAGCAGAAAAGCGCAGTGAGGCACTTCTTCAAAAATTCTTCTCCGTATTAAAAGCTTTATTGTAACTGTTCAGAATCCCAGTATTGCGTTATATTGCGAGGGCTAAACGAGGATCCCACTGCCTTCTATTTTTGTTTTCTTTTGAAATGTATTTACCCCTACGATGCTACTTTAAAGCAGCCTACCGTATCGTGATATAAAAGGCAGGAAAATAAACAATTTTTTCGTACGTCTTGTGATATTTTATTATGTATTAAATTACTGTCTTAATGGAATGAGGAAACACTTTTTCGGTTCTCTCACGCGTATCTGATTTTCTGACAAAGGATATCCGCAATAAATATTATCATCCTAGTAACACGTTGTTAGACTAACAGTTCCGATTCGTAAGGTTGGCATAATGTAGGACTTATTAGAAGTTCTCAGTTTATATAATTAATTTGTACCTAATATATCACTTTACTTCAGCTTTTATGAAGTAAATAAATCAATATACGAGGGATGTTCCAAATCTTTCCAAGCTAATTATATTAGAGAACCAGAATAACGAATGATTTTTTCCTTATCAGCGTAATTTGCATTAGTACCTACATACTTTAAGTAAAGATAATTCTATCATTCCAGCCGTTTAAAAAACTATTGTCATTGGGAACTAAAATCTGCTGCTTCCACTTAGGAAATGTCCAAAAATCTTTTACCCCTTAATTAGAGGTGTAGAATTTTAAATTTAAAAAAATCACTAGAGGCTTAGTCGGTACGGCTCACATCAGAAATTTCACATTCACAAATGTGGGCAGCCGCAGCTTTGACTTGTTTTAAATTTAAGCAGGATGTTTGAATTTAAAACCTCATCTGCAAATAATTCTAAAAATTAAATTAACTAAGTGCTGGCCCTGACTTAGTATAATAATAGTGACTGGAGTGTTTAGAAATGCTTGGAAAACCGCGTCCTATATCTCGCCCAATTAAATACCGTACAATACAATCCAACTACTGCAAGCAACCGGTCCTCGATTTTTTTCTAAAGTAGTAATACAATAGGACGAGCCAATCATCTTCTACAGCAAGCGTATGCCACGCAAATAGAAGAAAAGAAGATCGGAAGACCATGCTACACGTGGAATACATCATTGGAGAGGGATATCCAAAACACCGGCATGGGAGGAATGGGCACGAAGAACAGAGGATATACGAAGAGAGGCAAGAAGAATCTCCGCACTAATGGAAGAAGCCGATCAAGAATCGACTGAAGAAGAACAGGCTAACGGTGAAGAAGAAGAAAAGAGTGAGGAAGGGGAAAACAAAGGAGAAGAAACGAAACGTGCACCAGTGGGAAAGAAAACGATGGATATCTAGCGGTCAACTGCGGAGGGGAAGGGTAGGGAAAAGACGGAAGTACAACCCAAACTCGAACCTCCAACTAAAACCTGGGAACAATACATGGATGTGAAATAAGAACAATGTGAACCTTCAGTAACCTTAGAACATTACATAGATGTGAAATAAGAACACTGTGAACCTTCGATACCAAAGTTTATTGGGGCCAAATGCATAATCGCATAACGGGCAGTTTAAATAAGTTTGGGAGTAAATATTAAGTAGGTTCTTAGTCATTAGGAAACTAAAAGATGTGCAATCAGTAACCTTGGAACAATAGATAGATGTGAAGTAAGAACAATGTGAAACTTTGATACCAAAGTTTATTAGGGTCAAATGTATAATCGCGTAACGGACAGTAAAAATAAGTTTGGGAGTAAATATTAAGTATTTTCTTAGTCATTAGGAAACTAAGAGATGTGCAATCAGTAACCTTAGAACAATAGATAGATGTGAAGTAAGAACAATGTGAAACTTTGATAACAAAGTTTATTAGGGTCAAATGTATATTCGCGTAACGGACAGTAAAAATAAGTTTGGGAGTAAATATTAAGTAGGTTATTAGTTATTAGGAAACTAAGAGATGCGCAATCAGTAACCTTAGAACAATAGAATGATGTGACATAAGAACAATGTGAAACTTTGAAACCAAAGTTTATTAGGCTCAAACGCATAATCGCATAACGGTTTCGGCTACGTACTCAACAACCCCATTGATGCGTAGCTTACTAATTACCTGGTGTTGCAGCAGCGGTGCCTTGCGGTATGCATTGCAGACATGCTAACGTTGTGCAATGCCCCACCCGATCCCACCCTATCCCGTAAATTCCTACCCACCTACTGGCATGGGGTGGGCCTGGCGTATCCAGGATTAACCCTCGAGTAGGCTCCATGTCAGATGATGATGAGTAGTAATACAATAGGACGATCGTTGTACCGCCCTTCCATTGGCTAAAAACACTATATTTTTAACTAAGTTTCTGATGTTGAATGTAATTGTGCGAGAAGGCGTTGTCGTGCAGCTGTCAAAATCCGATACTGAACTTAGCACTTACCGTTTTCCTTAATTCTTTCATGCAATTTTCATATCTAGTTTGTGTATGTCCACCAGTTAACGCCATTATTTTACATATTTACAAAAATTGTCCCTATTACTCTCAAGCCGCCGAATTTTGCTTATTCAGAACATCTTGCAGACCTTTTTGACAGCTGAAGATGCAAAATCCCTTCAACTATATCAGAAAAAGTATCATTTTCTGCAACGATGTCTAACAGTTTTAGGTTAGCGATTAGACCGAACTACTTTCTCATCGTTAATGATATTTTAATTTGTAGTCACATATAGCCTGATCTGGGCTAATATTTCATCGATGTGCCTGTACCTAAGAGATTAAGCTGTTCTTTAAATTATTTTAGGGAAATTCCTTCCAGTGTCAAAAATTTAATTAAGTTTTTCACACAAAATGGATTCAATACTTGTAAACGTGTAAACACTTTGCAATCTAATTTTACCTGTTGTGACAGATAATGTTGGAACTGAAGGTTTAAAATTTAAGCCCCACCATTTCGTAATGGATTTAAGGCTAGAAATACTTGTAACCTCGTATTAAATGTAATTTTTCACAATCATTAACACAAAATATTGTTCCATCGTGAGGAGACGTAGAGAAAAATATTACTGAAAGTCATACAATTGATCACCTTCAGCAGAATTTCTCACGACTTGGTTCTTAAGAGGAGGATTTTTCCATTAAGCCCGTATACACTTAGCAGACTTCGAATTGCTATAGGTACAACCATACATTTTAAAACAATCTAAACTTCTCTCCAATTTATCAGCCTTACCACTGCACATTTTTTGAATGTCCAAATACTTACCGTAATTAGTTAAATTTAACGAATTTACTTTATACAAAATAGTAGTATAGATTTGACACAAACTTTTGGCTTTAAAATTTGAGAAAATGATGGCACTATTCTAAAACTTAACTTACTTTATATATCGTATAGAGAAAAGCAAACGACAAATTTATTTTCTACTCGTAATGACTCTATTTTAAAATTTTTTGAAATTTGAAATTTGTAGTTATATCAGCAGTAATATTAAATTTTATATACAAAGTTGTGATTTTCCAGAAGCATCAGTTTTTGTTATATGTATTTAAACTCCATATCCGATTTTTCAACAGCTTAACACGTTCTTGTTGCTGATTTTAACAACTGCCGCATGATGTAGCTTATATAATGCAAATTGCATGTTAATTAATTTTAAAAAACAAACGCGAGCAAAGAAAGAGGAAAATATGGAATTAATTAATTTTATAATTTAACAATCTTAAGCACTCGTGATGTAAATTAAACTTAAATAACCAGGAAATAATAAAATAAAATTAATGTCTGTTCTATTTATAGAATAATGTACAAACTATATTAACGAAAAAGAACCTCCTGTAAGATATTAATGAATTCGTCCAGACCGCTTTTACACCGTAACGTCCTCGTTACCTTTCAACAGAACAACCTTCAGTTACATTTCTCAACCAATTAGGCTTCGGACTAACATGTTCTTACAACAATGGAATTATCACGTACAAGACAACACATTTTTAGCGCTTCAGGTTTTTCTAAATTTGAAAAAGCCATATCGATTACAAACGTTTTATTTTTTACTTTTACCATCGTCGTCTATTCACGTTTCAATATTTTTGTAAATAACGGCAGTCTCCCTTACATAAACTGCATCGTGTTATCTTCTTTTTCGAGTACTTTATCTCCTACGAGACGTAGAGATCTTCTCTCATATACCTGTGTTGCTCGTTTAAAGTACCACAGACATAGAGGACCTACGTGGGCTCCGAACCACGGGAAATACATTGCTAAAATTAACCACAAAATAATTTACTAAACTGTAAAATCTAATATGGCGTTCGCAATAGAGAAATCAACTTAATGATGATTCCGAAAAATCAAAACGTTCTATACCAATTCTGATACTGCTATGCCATTTTCACTAACAACTTACTTTGCGAAAATCTTATAGCTTTTAAAGGTTCTTAAGCATAAATAAATAACAACAAAAAGTAAATGTGACTGTTTTAGTTGTAGGAACTTGAAATTGAATAACCAACCTTTTTATACCACCACTGCTATATTAACTAAATATCATTTAATATTGTGTATACAGAATTCGGTAACAAACTTCAAGACATGAGAGAAATTGGTTCGTCTGAACCGCAGCTCGGTATAAAGGATAAATGGAAAAATGTGATTAATTTCATTGTTTATTATCTTCAAGGGTATAAAACACATACTACATAAGTAATAGACACGTACTTTCGCTCTCTCTCTCTCTATATCTCTCTCTCTCTCTCCATATATCTCTATCTCTCTCTATATATATCTCTCTATCTCTGTATTTATCTCTATCTCTCTATCTCTATCAGTCTATCTCTGCCTCTATCGCTATCTCTGTCACTCTGTCTCTCTATCTCTATTATTATTTTCATAAATTGCGGTTGTGACCGAATATTATCTATAACTAAATAATTTGCCATTTTCTGAATCCAAGAGATTCTTAATATCATTCGGTAAGTCCACATTTCAAATGCCTGTACTTTCTTAATTGTATCTTGCTTTAGTTTCATACCAATTTATTTAAATAAATTAATGTAAACAGTTGTTTCTGCAAGTCTATTTAAAATATTCTCTGGGATCTTACGCGAATGAGAAATCTAAAGATCGTTTAAATAATTGTTGAAATTGCAGAATCATTCTGAAAAACGCATGTCTATACTGTAAATGTCTTTGGATTGTTTGTTTTTCACTTTCCTGGATAATAAATGACCTGGTCTTTTTAAATATCTGCTTCTGTTGCAAACTCTTCGTTCATCTGTGAAATTTGGTATTTTGTTATTAAAGTTAAGATAATCTTTTTTAAACCGCCTCAGTTGTATGACCATCTGCTAATCGAAAGTAAAGCATAGTAAAATTCGATAAGTTTAGGGAAGCTGCCTTCGTTGCACAATCCATTTGAATACACAATCTACAATTAGACCTATTGAATTCCCAGGACTGTTGCAGATATAATTAAACTTTTTTTATATATTATGTACAAACTAGACTGTTATGAACGAAAATATACGGGATCCTTACAACATAAAATTTTTAACATGGTTCGTTTCAGCCTGTGGATCGTTACATACGGTACAGCTGACCTCTACACATGTAATATTTAGTTTTGTTTATTTATTAATAATAATTTTACATGGCATTAATTTTTATTAGATGTTTTATTTATAATTTCACATATTGTAATTTCAAGCAATATCTTCATAAAAATACGAGTAAGTTAGTATTTTTTGGGTTTTAGGTGCCATAATGTTAAATTTATGATTAAACTAGCATGAAGAGTTTGAATATTCATTCTTTAAGAAAACTACGCTTGTAATAAACCCTAAAATTTCAATGGTTTCCACTATTTTTATAACCAACATTCCGACAGCGACTTAAAATTCCTGCAGGAACCAGGAATATTGGAATACTTGAGAACTACAGTGCTGACCATGTCGTTTCATAACAATTCTTATAACAGAACAACGATAACAGTCTTAGTAATAGATGATCGGATGTGCTGTATTAGAAAAATCTCTGTATCGGTTGTTGCAGGCGGCTTTAGATAGACACATGCAAAAGTTTATGCACTGAATCCAATTCCATTTATAGAACGAATTTACGAATTTCACAGTCCTTTTATTTTTGTTCGATATGTCACACAATATAAAACTAACACTGACTGTGTTAAACAAAAACGTGCATGTGCTGTATGTGCTACAAACTGTAAAATAATATTCATCAAAACAATACCAATGTTGCCTTTCCTTTTATGTTCATCCGGATATTTTTAGGAATAAATTTGACGGCTTCTCACGCTAGTAAAACATACCTGTTTTACCAATTTGTTTGCATGAGGGAATGTTGAATCGAAATTCTTCTAGATGAGCGGTATAATTCTGATAGATTGTAATAACAGAGGCTATATCTCAAGTAATTGTATAATAGGGGACATCCTACATTTGATAACATTTTAAGCAAACAAAACCAACATCCGCAATTTTAACACTAAAATAGTGTTGGAATAGCTGTAGACAGTAGGTATATATTTGTTTTTGAAGACGCCAATCGTATTAAAATTTCCACTACCGTACGGTAGTTAAATAATTTCCATCGTTGATTTCGTCGTTGCTCTATTTCTGGTATATATCTTATGTAAACTAAAGTGTAGAAAATATTACCAATATACGTTGTAGTTTTGAACCTTCATCATTAAGAGAAACAATTTTTATGTATTTTTTGACATGCATTATTAACAGACACGCAAGGTTTAATATTTTTCTTCGAATTCCAAATGCATTCTTGCTGACACTGACACCAGAGATGCATATTTTATAAGCCCTGGGGCCCCAAGCTGTGACGAAATAATTTGTTGGAAACATATCTAACATATTTCATAATTTCGTGCATTGTTATATTTTTTACCGGTTTGGATCAAAAGAAGCACTTTAGTAATTCATGTCGCATTGCACCTTAACAATCAGCAAAACACATTTGCATTCCAAATATCCTGAGTATGTAGAACGATAGAATTTGTATCAACCATTTAAGGATGTATCGGCATTAGATAACAATCCTTACACTTTCGTATTGGTTTTAACAGCCTTTCACGTCCTACGAGCCACGTGCTTCTCCTCAGGGCTGACGTAGAAACACGGAGAACCTACAGTGTAAAGTAGAATCCGAACGACAGAACTTCCATAGAATGTTTTTTAACATTAAGCTGTCACCGTTACCAGCCGGATTGGGATATTGTGTACGGTGCGAGGTAATGCCGGGTGATCTAACCCAAGCCATAATTGACATTTTGTGCAAAGCAACTAAGCCCACCACATCCTAAGAATATCAAAATAGGCGCAATAATTAAAAATATATAATGTTCTACTTCTTCTTAACTGTAAATCGCCATCATTAACCATACACCTCTTCCCATGTTTCTCAATTTTAAACACTTTTTAATTAATTAACATAAGTTACTGAATGAACACAGTTTTATTTTTAGATAAAGAGCAACTTCTATTTACAATTTGTTTGATACTTTTATAACAGTCCGCATTTTCCGTTAAAACCATAAAGGTTTGCGAAAGCCTCAATTGAAATAAAAGCTAATGGGTTTTATCCGATAAAATAAGCTAACAAGACAACATACTAATTGTAATTATAAACATACGGGCTAATGTAGATGTGTAATCCTATGTTTGAGTAAACAGTAATTAACTTTTTTTGTGGGATTTTTTATGAAATATCGTCAGAAATTCTCTGACATACGTTTTCTATAGGTTTTAGGTCAGGGGATTGTGCTGGCCAATTTATTCTTTTAACGTTATTGATCGACATCCAAGATTGAACAACATTTGCTTTGTGGCAAGGAGCATTATCATCTTGAAAGATAAAGGTTTTGTCGGGAAATAACTCTTCCACTAGACAGCATCTTCTCCTGTAGGGCATCAATGTATTTGGTTGAATTCATCATGCAAGATACAACATGCAGTCTACCAACGACTTAAACAGACATGCAGCCCCATATCATGACAGAGGTTGGATGTTTGGTAGAACACACTGTGGTGAATGAATGAATTTAGCTTAATTGTTTCTAAGTACCTAATCAAGCGATAAGTTGTTTACATAGTCGTTAAAATCAAATATTTAAAAGTAATTTTTGGTAACTATGCCAAAAATGTAGTTAAAGTTCAAGAAATAATTATTTTCTTGGGGGATGCAGAACTTTTTAGCACCACTGTATACTTTCCTCCCGGTCATGTTAAAACTCCTGCAATTCTCGGAGAGTCACCACTTCCGTGAAACTGCATATAAGACGTACACAAGGAATTGAATGTATGACTGTGTTGCAGTGATTTCAAGTTCAATTCGAAGTTTCCCCATGAAATACAGTGCGCGCCCTGCATGTATTCTTCCAGTAACAGCAGTTTATTGCTATGAAGCAGCGGGGGACTGTCCAACTTCGCAATAACGAGAGGCAGTTTATATGTTTTATTAAACTAATGATTGGTTATTACTGCTTGGACCGCAAAACGTTCACCAATGCTCCGCTAAAAGGCTATTTCCTAATGGAACCTGTTCTGATTTATGGGTTAATCCCTTGTTATAATCAATATTATTCCCATTTTTATGGTATTGTAGGTAGGAACATATTGTACAGCCGTTGATGTATCTCGTAAAAAATTGAAAACATTTTAACCACAGACACGCTTAACCTTCAATATCTCATAATCGACGTTCCAGTAAATAAATATTAAAACGTCGATTCTAAAAACGTTTTAAAAATTCCTTGCGTAGACAGATACATATTTTACATATTTCGAATTGACACTAAATGGCAAAGTCAATGAAATAGTTTTTACTAGTTGTCCCAAATTCACTTCAAACCCTCACACGAAAATTGAAAGCCCTTTACTAAATGACACATTAGTAAATCCAATTAAGCCAGCATACGAATGTAAGCCAGTAGATTTTAACAATTGTCACGTACTAATACTAAAAATGATACCTTGTGGTTCTCATAGCATATCTAAATAAATTTAATTATAAATTTAAATAGAAGGTGTGTTCAATTGAAACCCATCTTTGCTTTTTATTCAACAATTTAATTACAAATAATTACCGTCACAGTTAAGGCACCTCTCCCATTGTTTCACTAACCGACGTATATTCTTGTGGCTGCTGATTGAAGAAGTCTTCCATAGCTATCTGTACTTCTGCATCAGACACAAAATGCCGAAATTTTAACGCCTTTTTCAGCGGTCCAAAAATATGGAAATCGCAAAGCGATAGATCCGGGCTATAGGGTGGGTGCTATAAAACCCTCCATTTCTTTCGTTGAAGATTTTCTTTTACCACATTAGCAACATGAGGCCTAGCACTGTGTTGCAGCAAAATGACCCTACGCGTAAGTTTTCCTGGAAGTTTCCGTCTTATTGCTTGATGAAGCTTGTTCAAAGTTTCATTGTACAGATTTGAAATTGACATTTAATCCAGGTTCCTTAAACTCTTATCAACAAGAGTCCTTCATGGTTGCAAAAAAAATGTTAACATCACCTTGCCTGCCGAAGATTATGCTTTAAACTTCTTCGGTGGTGGTGAACTTGAATGTTACCACTGCATCGACGATAACTTACTGGATGGCTCGTAGTAATGGCACCAAGTTTCGTCACCAGCAACTATTGACAGAAGAAAGTCATCACCATTTTGCCTGTAGTCTGTGAGCTGTTGCAGATATAAACCCATTCATAATCATTTTTATTTATTAGACAAGAGACGAGGAATCCCTTGCAGTCAGCCAGAATTCAAACAATATTATGGACAGATCGTCCACTCGCACCAACAATTTCTGAAATTTCTCTAATTGAAATTCGACGATTTCCTCTAATAAGGCCTTACACACGTGCCATATTGTTTTCTGTTAACGCAGTACACCGTGCACCTGGTCACGGCTCATCCATAGTCTCCTCGTTTCCATTCTTAAATTTTCGGCACCATTCCTTCACAGTTGGGTTTGCAATACATGCATTTCCATACACTACTTGCATTCGCGTATGAATCTGCAATGGCTGCACACCCTCAGCGCATAAAAATTGTAGAATCGCACGCTGATCAAACTTGGACGGATCTTCAACAACAAACGACATATCAAAATCAAAGTTTTTAAAGTCAGAATGAAATTCAAACGCCATCAATTACAAACACTACTAACATTAACAAACGTCATTTGAATTATTGCATTTGTTTTCAAGGCTAAGTTGATCAAAGATGGGTTTCAAATGGACAAGCGTCGTGCATTAGAAACTTGAAAATTGAATTGAATTGAAAATGCAAGGTACAACCCATTTAGTGTTAATAAGTAAGATTATATTTAGATAAAACATTTGTAGGATACGTTGGATTTGTTGCTACGAATTTTATCCATTTAGTACAGCATTTCCAAATTATCACGGCAACTCAATTTTTCATAATAATTTAATTATGTCGAACACGGTTGGGTTTATCGACTTTTAACAGAAGTACCTTTTTTGGGGATTTTATATACCGAATAAGATTGCTTTGTCAAAAATAAGAAAAACAAAATAAATTAAAAGATATTGTAGATAAGAGTTCCTAATCCTACTACTTGAGACGCTCCTGGTGCACTTTATTAAAACGAAACTAGGCTCTAATTACAACATTAATGAGTAAGGTATGCACATAATCATAATTTTCAAACATTGGTCCAACTATTACCATAATATGCGGTGGTAGCTCAGTTTGTAAAGCCCTCCCATTCTGAGTAAAAAGTCGATTCTGGCTTGGGTTCGAAAGCTAAGCGGTACTATGCAGATTTATAAATATCTTGTCTGCAACCCACCACACACAATTTCCCAATCTGGCTTGCAACGTGGGATGTTAATGCTAAAAACCTTCTCTGGAATTTCTGTCGTTCAGATTCGACGTTAAATTGTAAGTCCCCCGTGTTTCTACCTTAGCGCTGTGGAGAAATACGTGGCAGAGAAGAGGCCGTTGCCCAGCTGTGGGAAGAAAAAGCTGTCAATGATTACCATAATTATATACAAAAAAGTGATCGGACAAATCTCAATTTAAAATGCTGTAACTCCGTAAAGAAGCATTTTCAGACACAGGTTTAAATAGACATTTTTGTTGTTTTGGTGTGGGGAACTCGCTTCCAAAGTTTGACCAACTAGTTCAGGACCACCCTGTATAACTTACGGAATACAAACGAATTGTTTTAGAGTTTGCAGATGTTTTACATTCTAACAGTATAGTATTCGTATGGAAGATTTTACCTATTTAGTTTTACCAATTAGTTTTTCCTTCTTATTAAGCTGATAGCTTGTTCAAACCAAATTGTCTTTCCTTCTTTTCTTTGTCCTTTCGGGGCTGCGCCTGCCATTAGGTCTTCCATCTCTTGCCATCTAAACTTATCAGGACACATTCCAAATAGTTAATTTAAATAATCTACACAAATTAAACGCAAACTCTTGAAAATCGCACAGAACAACATCATAATCTAAAATTATAAAATGCTCTCAAACCGTCATCTGGGTTAGTTAGTGTTCAACACAAAAGACAATTAAAATAAAACATAACACAGAGAACAATGGTGTATGTAACTTGGAAATCTGTTTGGAAAAATTTGAATAGCCAGTTTATAACTAGCACAGCCCAGCACAATATGATGATTGGTAATGAATGCTGAAAAAAAGTTTGAGCGCGGTATAACGTTAATTACATTACTCTGTTTACCTTCTGTTTTACCTGAATTGTTTGTTTGTTTTCGAATATTTGTATGCGCAGCAAATGTTTTTACTGAATTGAAAGAACAATGTACAATATATTTTAGATTTGCGTATTTTTTTCTTATTTTCTACCAAATAGTATTACCGCTTATATCAGCATTACGCGGATGTGTATATAAGCACACCAACTAGTAAAAATAGTGGTTGATTATGTCGATTATAAGATTAAGCAACAGAAATATTAAATATATTTTTAAAATGAGAAGAAATATCAGGAGCTATATTAGCTTTTGTGAGCTTTTCTAGAATTTGTTGTAAAAACGACAATATCTTAGATCGAACGGTTTGTATATAACTCTAATAAAATTTAAATTACAATTCATAAAAATTCCAACTATGAAAAATCTATTCGCACAATACATCCCCATATCTGTCTTTCATAGTAAACTATGTTGAAAGAATGCGGAGGTAATTTTAATATTGACTAAAGAAATGCCAAAGCGCTTCCGATCATTTCGAATTTAGTATAGGACCGAGAAGGTCCTTTCATGGAATTCCAGTGCTTCAATATAGTAGTTTTACGACCAAACCCAAGATTGCAGATGCCTGAGTGTCCGTCGTTTGCGAGAGCCTCTGCCGAAATATAACGGTTGAAAGGAGATAGATTCGGTGTATAATATTGGACAGGTCAGATACTGAAGAGTCCTTCAGTTCAATAGCAGAATCAAACTTGGATACAGTGCGGACAAATTGGCATCTGCAGAGGCCGTGGAGAAAGAAGTGGTATTCTAAAGTTTTTACTGGTCTTCGCAATAATGCCCGGGCGGTGGATATTCTAGTGTACCCGTAATTCGACGTTTCAAGCTTCTAAAATTCATGGTTTGTTTATTTTTAACCTGATTATACTGTTATACTTGATTTATAGGTCAATTAGATAGATAGTCCAGGACGCCCCGTTTTGTTGCTGAATTAACATTTATAACAAAATTTTTAACAACAATGTTTTTGAAAACCGGTATGGCACATAATGAAACGGAACCGCAAGACGTTCGCCTCAATTATTTATGCTTTCCAAAGTTCACACATGAAAGAATTCAGTCTCCGTTGTATAAATTCAAAGCGAAATGTTTTTGTCCTACATTTTTGAATATCGAACGGTTTCTACCAGAACTTAAAATGAAGTGTTAAATTAAATAGAAAAGATACGTATTTGAGATCAATTGAAACGATGATAAATTGCAGAAGGAAATTTCTAACAACAATTACAGTAATGATATGTGGACGAGTGAATATAGGTATGATTAAAATTATCATCATACTAGGGACACTCAATTGCGAATTGGGACATCAATTTATAATTTGAATTGATGTGATTACTTAGTCGCTAAACATTTTTAATGCGTTATTGATATAAATAAACAGGAAGCGTCTTTCAGTCGAATATTCTATATAGAATTAAACTACGGATGGGAATTACACATAAATTAACTGTGTTATAGCGAGACTTTTGCGCTGCAATTATTTGTTCGTTATATCCGATAAACATTATATTCAGGAAATATTATTTACAGTAAACATTGGATGTCTCCTTACGACCACGATATTTAGAACACATAAATACGTATTTCGGCTGCCATCTTCAGTAGGAATTTGAACTAATTAAAGGAACTTGGCTGAGGAATACCTCTGGAGATGAGACATTCACCAACTCAAGACTTGAAATCCAATGCTAATTATCTAACAAACAAAGTCTGAAATACTAAATGCCCCTTAGGGTCCGTTACGCCTAATGGCTCAGGAATTATTTTCATAAATCTGAGTTAGGAATTGGCCCATTATTTGAATATAAACGACACCCCCTATTTTTAAAAAATTAATGCTCTCATAACAATTCAATTCTTTTGTTGGAGACACTTCCGTTAACCATTTTTGATTTTCTAATTTTATACCGTGTCCTGTCTCGTAAATATGTTGGGCAACACTTGATTTATCAAACCTATGATTTTTTAAATGAGCCACATATTCTTTAATTCTAATCTAATCTAATATTGCGTTTAGTTTGCCCAATATATTTTCCAGTACAGTGAGAACAGTCACGTTCGTAAATCCCTAACTTTTCCAAAGATTTCTTACTTTGTCTTCAGGGTTTCCCAACAAGTTCCAAATGTTGTTATTTGAACGCAATACAATTCTGATGCTTTAAATATTACATACTTGAGATTAAATTTAAAAACATTTTACAAAATTAAATATTTCGTCACTATAAGAACTTAATGCAAAATACCGCTACAGCAGCTTCATTGTAGAAAAACCGCCATAAATTTTAGTACTTTTGAAAGCGCAGCTGTAAAATATTCTGTAGATTAGTAAGAGAGGCGGCCGTGGGCTAGAGGTTAGCGCATTAGACTTCTACGCTGAAGGTCCCGGGTTCAATTCCCAGTATCAGAACATCGGTTTTTTAACGGCCGTTTTCCCTCGCATGGCAATGGCAAACCAGCGAGGTTTTTTGCCTCTGGAGTAGACGTGTTTACACTTCCCGTGGTTCGGAGCCCACGTTAAGCCGTAGGTCCTCTATGTCTGTGGCACTTTCAACGCGCAACACAGGCATAGGAGAGAAGATCGCTACGTCTCGTAAGAGATAAAGCACTCGAAGAAGAAAATCAGTATGAAGTACATAATTATTGCCGTAAATTGAGACCATACCAGAAAAATTCTAAACACTCATAGAAATACTAATTTTCAAATATATTATCCTTGGTGATAAAATATTTTGAGTCACACAAATTAAAATGCTAGCATACTTTTATGTGAACAGGAAATATAATAGGATAAACAATGCAAATCCAAACATTTGTTCTACAAGTGCCTGTTATTTCCGGGATCTCGTTAAACTCAGACCCGTCTTAAGCAAGTTAGACTGTACTATCTTAATAAATAAATATCATATGATTAATAATTCCAATTGGTTATTTATTAACTTTTAGCTTTTTTGCTTCTTACATATACAGGGCGTTATAAGGAAGTTGATCACATAATTTCAAGGGGTGAATCTATCTGCTAAATGTGAACAAGAAAGTCAAATTTTGGTTAATGTTGATAGTTAGTGTAAAGTTCAGCGCCTCAAAATTTTTGAACAACTGAACAATTCAATTTTTGTAGCTCTACAATCTAATAGTCAAGCATAATTAATTTAAAAAAGTAAATAAGAAATAACAGCCGCCAGTAACATTCAAACCAAAAACAACTAAAGCTACTGGAAATTTTTTGAAATGGTAGTATTTAAAACATAACAGAAGTAAATTGCTCAATTTCTTATAGTAATGTAACTTGACGTGAAAAACTACATCAAACTGTCACTAAAAACAGTTGGTAATTAATTGCATCCAAGATTTCAGAAAACTCCGCCAATTTATGAAGCAACTATGGACCAAAAGTAGTTGTAAACGTTTTGACTTCAGTTTACACCCCTGGAAATTATGTGATCCACTTCCTTAATACCCTGTACATCCATATTTCTGCCTGATAACACGAGTCTAAAACGGAATAGAATATAAGCACGTGTAGATATACAAACGCCGCATTTAATATTATTCTCTATCTTAAAGTCTTCTATTCCAAAATTCCTAATACTGGCGGATTTAGGAATTTATTTTGTTTATTTATTAAAAATGATTTCATTTCATAAATTAAGGAAGCATTTAATTTATACTTATAATCATTAAAATATAATAATGTTATTAAGTGGTAGTACACAAGCGTCTAACACGGATTAATTTTCTAAATATTGATATTTACATATAACAAAGCTTTCATAAATTCTTTGTATTTTGTACCAAAATTTCTAATCCTTTCTGTCCTATTATGCCCAGAATTACATTATGTACAATATATTTCGTATGTAGCTAATTTCAATAACCAGTTAATTTTAACTTTCTCGTTGAATAACATATTCAAAGCATTTTTATTGTTTTAAAATTACTGTAAATGTATTTGTTTTGTGTACAATGTTAATTTATTATTGTAGCTTAAATAGTGCTTTATTTGTACTTAAATAGGTACATATCTCTTAAATCGATTCCAGTTTTGCGCAATATTTTGTAGGTGTAAATTCTACATTGTCGGTAGAATTGCTTGTGTAAATCAATCCCAAGAGCAGTGTTTTTTGTAGCTCATTAAGCAGGAAAACAGTTTCTGGTATTTTATTTGATAGACGCAATGTTCAAAACGATGCTTCTATTTATTACAGAACATCCAATTAAAAAGTCTCTTAGTGGACTTTTTAATTGGATAAGTAATTGGAGTTGATAAATATTATACGGTGTGACAAAAACTGAATCCCAATCTCATTTGGAACAACAATAGTATATCTTCGGTAAGTTGCTAAACTTCATGGAATTTCATTATGCTACATGTTGACAGCAACGAAACATAGGAGACCGTGTTTCGTTGTTCCTTTGTTATTCGCCAATATATATACAGGGTGTTTCAAATCGTACAGCAATATTCGGCGGACATGCAGTGTAGATCAAAACAATAGTATATTCAACACCAAGGTAGAAAAGTCTATTATAGCAAGAGGGCTAGGTTTAGATGTAATGCCCGAGGGCTATAAGACTTTTCTACCGAGGTGTATATACTTTTTTTTCACTACTAGTAACATAAAACGTTACAATTGTCAATAAATGATTATTCTAACTTAAATCTGTATTTATTATAATTATAAAACAAATGGCAGTTTTTTGTTTTGTTGGTATGACAGTTGTTTGAAAATTGTTAATAAGTTTTGACATAAAAGTTAAAATTATACTAATCTATGCGTTATTTACCTTGTTAAATCATCATTGGTATTCAGAAACATTATTTTTAAGCACTTGTTTCATCTAAAATACTGAAATTATTAACAATTTTCTCCTTTTCACGTGGTGTAGTTGTATCATCAGGGAAATTGATATTGCAGAGTTCATTTAGTCATTTATTACGGCGCGAAAAACGTATATTCAAATATATCAAAGTTTTTAAAAGTAAATTGATTAATTTAAACAATGATTTTAATGCATAAAATACCATTAAATAGAATTTCTCCATTATGCTTAATCGTGCTACAAAAACATTCTCTTTAAAACTGTCACAGGATTGTCAAAAAATATGCATTTGTTCATTATTCACCAATGGTTAACAATGAAAAATTATTTACCTGTCACTCCGCCAAGGTAGAGAAATTGAATTTCACAGCATTCTATTATGTGCCAAAATGCTACGCCATATTACTAGTAGTAAAAAAATATGTAATCATATGTCCCAAACTTTAAATTGTCGTAGTAATGAAAAGTAAAGACATATTACTAAGAGAATGATACTATTCAAGTGGGATTGGCTAGTAGATGCTTATGTAACTTTTTTTTTGATAGTTACAAAATACTCTGACTGCGGAAAAACTAAGATCTCGCCTAACATTGCACCAGTCCACTTTCCTCATGTTGTTTATTATTTAAATACCACATACAGCAGTCGATGTATTGGTCGGAATAGACCCGTTCTATAGCCACCACGATCACCCGATTTAACGCATTTAGACTATTTTATGCGAGATTGAATGAAATCGTTGCTTTGTTCTTCACCCACTGGCACGCAGGAATAACTAAATAATTGCATCGTGGAAGCTGCAGCGCAAGTATCAAGAATAGTTTTGATGCCATAAGACTTACCAGGCAAGCGTGGATTCGCTGTGTTGAATGCTATATTCAACAAAACGGTGGCCATTTGGAACATTTTCTTTGAATATTGTACCATTAAAATATTTACCCTTTAATATCTTGTCAATAAATAACTTTTAGATGTATGTGTATATACAGGTTTTTATTCATTTTGAGCTAGAGAATATGTTCCTGCTGCACAATTTTGAAGCACCCTGTATATAATTGATTTTAGCTAAACGAGAAAACTTACAAATGAATCGAATATCTTCAAAATAAAATATATAAAAATTGTAAAATGATTTGCATTTAGTTTAATTTTAATATACAATAAAGATATATAACTAACACTTTAAACACATTGGTATCATACTAACAAAAAAGATTAAGCAAATTAGATCAGACTGTGACGGTCACATTGTTTGAAGTGAGCACTAGTTATGACAGATAAAACGACGCAAAAGATGCTGCACATACATTTTCAAGGATAATTTAATGAAAACTATCCTTAGTTTAATTTGAGGACTATGTATGATATATAAATTCCATATTAACCAGAAAAAAACATACTTTTACCACTTAAAAACTAGGCAGTGTTAGAATATTTATTGAGTGATTACTCATTTACAACAAAGCGCCCGCTTCCATTTTCAATATACAGAAGCTTTTAATTAAATTGCAGTATGAAAACACTTCCGTTAATTAAGTAAGTGGTAAATGTGGATATTTTCGTGAAATATTTCCCTATTCTTAGTTATTATAATTTAAGGCAACAAAATAAGAATACCATTAAACATCAAATTTCACAGAGATTAATGTCCTTCTAACAGTGGAGCTGGTCAAAATTCAATTAGCACATATTAACAATCAGTAATGTTAACTTTAAGGTGTTTTCATGACCTATTTTTTTTTTCAATCAGATTGTACATCGCCATAACATTACTGTTGTTTCTTAATTTTTGTGAAATAAATATCCTTTTCATTTTTATACACATACTAATTAGTATTTTAAAAAAATTAATGAATGACTGAAAATATAAAATTCAGAAAGTACGTATCTTAAAAATTTTAGACCCTTGAAATTAGGAAGAAGTTATCGTTACATCTTTGGTGGAGAGTACGTTTCGCCGTTATCCTGATATTCCTAATCCCAGCCCGCTTTAATATCGTCACTTCTTGAGTTGGAATTACTTCCTCTCATCTAGTGAGAGGCCAATCAAATTGCTCATTAAGTGATAAGGTTTAATATCCTGAATTAAGCTGATGACTGGAAAACTAAAAGAAGCTTATAAAGTCGTCTCTCTGCTCGGAGCAGCTTAGACCTGAAATCGTGCAATCAGTGGCTAGCTTCGAGCAAATATTAGAGTTCTGCCCTTTTCTACTGAATTGAGTTGATACAGCCTGACTGCGTAAACCACATGTTCTTTTATTATGTTTTATTATATATTTTCTACGCCTTCTATATGCTTTGAAAAAATCTAGTTTAAACAGTTTTTAAATATGAAAGTACATTAAATATAAGGATAGATTATATAAAATCAATTGGCGCAATGTACTTAGGGGCTACTACAGCGACTCAAAACAAACTCTATTGTCACCGCAGCAACGCTAATAGGCAACTTTTTCACTTGCAGTTGTCATAACTAGTAGACAACATACTCAAGATTGAAATAAGGTGAAAAAATTCGCAAGAAAATCCTAGGAGGTGATATTAAATAATTTTCACAAGTACCAGTTACAGGAAAACACGCCTAATCCGTATACCCGAATTACGACAACTACTTTCATATGGACCTTACTTTTTTGTTAAAAATGAAATGCATATGTGCAAAGCTTTTTAATGTCATACGATTTTCTTGTTCCATTTTGCTGTTTAAAATATATAGCTCTACATTTTATAATATCATGTAGTTGATTGTGTAGTACATACTCAGTCAACCAAAAAAGTGGATTGTTTTTTAATCGAATCAGTTTTTTAATTACCCAATTTTATTGAGTTTCAACATAAATCGTAGTTAAATAAATTGGCTGTTATGTCCGAATATCAAAATAAGCATTTATTTACTTGTTTCAAAGTCTACGTTCTCTAAAATGCATTGTCATTACGGTGCCGTGCTTTCTCTTATAAACTAAACAGTACTACCAAATTCGTGAAAGCTGATCGGGCAGGATTATGTGCTTTTTAAATGAGGAATATGTTTATAGCTTTCTGAAAATCCCGTTTTGTTTAGCTCATCCGATATATACAAGGGTATTCATTTTCACCACTGGGATGTGGAAAGCCGTGAGCGATTCGAAGTCGGTTAAACTGCGACAAAGTCGAAATTTTTAATTCAAATCGTATTAAAAAAAATAATTTTGGAGCACTTAAAAATACAAACGAATATAAAAAAAGAACTTTGTAGGAGGTACCTTTAGTGTAGACTTACAGCCGAAAAAAGACCGCGCTCATAACCTGTGGTATTTATTAAGTGTTTTTAAAATTTATATCCTTTTTTTTCTCATTCATTCATACTGCCGTTCCTCGCCGGAACCGCTTTCGCATTACTTTAGGGGGTGCGGGCGTCCCTCGACCGATCGAACCACATTCCGCTGTGACCTCGAGTGGCAGCGCGTATCCGTACTGCTCCACCGAGGTCCCTATAAATACTACTTTACACTAACTGTTTAGCTAAAATATCACACCAGTGTCAAATCACAACGCTTTGCTCATCATATTTATTTTTGATACATTTGATTTTTATGTATTTCAATTGCTTTTTAGCCAGAGTTCAGCAAAGTATGATTCAATATATGCATAAAATTCAGAAATGACTGAATTAATTTATTAAGTAATATTAATCAATTATGAGAATTCACCTCTTAATGTAAATTCAAAGAACCTGGCTCAGAACGCTAAATAATAAGTAATAAAAAATAATATCAGGAAATATCGCCCAATACAGTTAGGCGAAGGCCATTAAATGCTAAACTGTTTACTATAACAATAATATACGATAGCCCTCTCAAGAAAATTAAACTGTATTCTACCTCTTAAAGTAGAAATTCGTATAATCATTCTACATCTCGTTTAGGAAATTGTACTGAAATCACAATCATAACTATTTCTAATCGAAAATGCATTATCAACCTTCTAAAATGGAAAAATTTACGAGAGTTAATTGTTTCATCCTAATTTGAAATATTATATTAAAATTATACAGATTTAATCTCAGAAAATCAGGATAATACTTACTAAACAAAACTGTGCTTAATTACTAAAGAAAAACGCTTTATCTCAACAACGAAACATACCTTTGCTAAATGAATATCTGGAATACCCTCACAATCAAAAAAATAAACAAAATAGCGTGGAATGTAACTCACGGGTTCAGGTTAAATAACGTGTTATTGCCAATAAGCTTCTGTAATGTCTTCTTCTGCTACCTAAGATAAACCATTTCAAACGATTACGTTTTCCTCTATTTGAAGAACATATAAAGCAATTGTATGAGGGCAACCTAGTGGTCGTTTTTACAAACGCCAGGTGGCGCTATTCAGATGTGTCTTTACTATTTTCGTAAAATTTTACATTTGTTATTGTGAAAACAGTGGCAGCTTAGAAAT
Source organism: Limonius californicus (assembly GCA_014611495.1). Classification (NCBI taxonomy): domain Eukaryota; kingdom Metazoa; phylum Arthropoda; class Insecta; order Coleoptera; family Elateridae; genus Limonius; species Limonius californicus. The sequence goes on from JABXWE010007113.1 coordinate 38,423, forward strand.
TCACCGAGTAGTTTGTTTGCGTGAGCGTTTAAAAAAGCAATTTTGTAAAAAAATGGAAATTTCACATGAAGATTTTCGTTGGATGATTTTTAGGAAATGCTCAAAAAATTCGACCGAGGTACTGCAAAATCCATATACAACATTGTAACAGGTGACGAAACTTGGATATATTCGTATGCACCGGAAACTAAGCAGCAATCCATTGTTTGGGTGTTCCAAAATGATCCGAATCCCACAACCGTTGTTCGTTCACGAAACACTTCCAAGAAAATGATCGCTTGTTTCTTCGGTTATACTGGACACGTCACAGCCATTCTTCGACGAAATCAGGAAAAACAACCGAAAACGTCGCATCATTCTTCATCATGACAATGACAGCTCTCACACAGCACGTCAAACAATTGATTATTCGAAGCAGAAAAACATCGAATTCATGTCCTATTGCGCGTATTCACCTGATTTATCGCCTAACGACCTCTTTGTGTTCCCCAATGTCAAACAAAAAATGCGTGGACAGCGATTTTCATCAGCTCAAGAAGATGTTGAAGCCTTCAAAAATCATGTTTTTGAGATACCAACTTTAGAGTGGAAAAAATGTTTCGAGAATTGGTTTGAACGTATGCAAAAGTGTATAAATCTTAAATACGAATGTTTTCGAAAGCAATAAAACAGTTCGTTCCAAAAAAGGACTGCCCTTGTTTTCATTTGTATTATTACATTGGCATTTAATATTTTTGGTAAATAACAGCAGTATCTGTAAAAATGTATACTACTTTGATATTTTAGCTAAAAAATTGGAAATATTACAATAATATACAATAATGGTATTATATACCAAAAACAAAGATACTACTTTGTTATTTATTTTTCTGGCCATGATTATGTTTTGAATGTTTTTAAGTAATGAAATTTACATTTTCTCCCTAATTTAATCGACTGGATATCTCCTAATAGTTTTCGTACCTCAAACACACTGTATATACCTATTGCTTCCCCTTTAAGTTATCAGACTTTAGTCACGGTGGTTAATTATAGATAATAAAGTACACATATTCATATTGTTACTAAAATCATACGCTTTCCAATTATAAACTTATTTTCGAAACGCTTTCTTAAATATAAAATTCACTTCTTTGTCTTTCACTATTAGTATTGGTCAAATAAAAAATATCTTTTAAATAATAGTCGCTTATGGAAACAGATCTTAATACAGAAATTTTCTTTATCGTAAATGTAGTCAATAGACTGGATGAAAACAATGAAACCTAATTGCAGTTAACGAAAAGCAAATTTGGCATTAACACACAACACTGCGTTAACATTGAAAATTATTTCGTTTAAAAATGAATAACTTTGTGACACAGCTAGAATGTGACAGTGATGCTTTAGGGGTAGAAAGGGTAATTTTCCATTTTAATTATTTTTTTGTCTGGTTATAAATATTCATAAACATCAAAGGGAAAGGAAACGAGGCGTTACTCATTACTATTAATGCATAATGTGGTCTCTTAACTGCCATATTTTTCCCGTGTACCGCATTAATATGTAACACTTAGCGTAGGATTTCCACGATATTTGCATAACTTGTTCGAATTGTTTCTTCGCCACAACAGCTATTAACATTATAATGCATTTCTTTTTGTAAATCGTAAAATATTAAATTACAAAAATGCGTAGGTCTTTTTATATCAGCCATAAAGTAAGGTAAAATATCCAATATTTGATATTTGATTTTAATTGTGCCCTTTTTAACAATGTTTATAGTTTCTCCTACCAAATCATATTCCACCTAAAATATTTCTTTGTTGGAAATACATATTTTCAAGTGGGTAGGTGTAATCTTGTGATTAAACCTTTTGTATTAATCTGTGATTTCTGATAACAAAATAAAACGACTTTTACTTTATAAGCTACTAAATTACTTTAGTATTATTGTAATTTTATGAAAACAAATGTATACAAAATAATTAAAATGGTGTAAACAGCTGATATTACTTTTCCATATCAAAGGTATCAGGTTTTGTGCAAAATTTTAATTGGAATTTTCGAAGGAAATATGGCTTCGCCAATATGCTAGAACTATCTTGTCTGATATTGTTAAAATTTTTAATTTAGAAGCGAATTAAAAATGTTTCAGTAGTAGCAAAATATAAGATGCTTCGGAGGTTTTTTCTAAAATCTGAAAAAGGAAGTTAAGAATGTTTTTAGATCATTTATACGATAGAAAAATTCATATTATAAATGCTTAATCTGATATTCCCATAACATAGGAGTATAATGATCTGATGGGAATATACCGTGTGATAAATATACAAAAAATATCTGATGCATGAAACATTCCAGGAGAAATTCTTCGTTCTTTTTAACCTAAACTAGGAATATTCCTTTCCCAGTTCCAAGGTTTTACATAACAACCAGATACTACTTACTAGAAATGCCAGGAAGTGAATTTACTGTTTTAACGATGAACTTATTATTCGAAACTTTAGTATGCAACAGCAATTTATATTGCAAGAAACATTAAACATTTATACTCATTAGAAAACATTTCTATTTTTCCCATGTTAAATGGAGCCGTTTTAATTCGAGAACATCAATAAACGTCTGCCAGATTTATGCAGCTCAGTTGTTGATTTTTAAAAGAAATTTTAAGTTCGCCTTAATTTCCCCCATGTTATCCTGCGCGTATCTCTGCCTCCTTACAATTTCAAGTGGCTGTTAAAAAGTGCTAAACGGCATAATACACGAATTGATGGATGACAAATTTAAAGAATTTTTATATTTTCGTAAATGACTGAATGAAAATCGGCATTTCGGTGCTCTATCGATTTGCGTTATTGTATGCCTATCTACCGGGTGACCACGAGATTAGGTAACAGCATGTATGTTTTTGATTTGAAACCTATTATTTTGAAATTTTAAACTAAAATTACAACTTTAAGCTTTTTCAAATATTAGTTTTGAATTCCCGGTTGGCCGGAACTGATATCAACATTTATTTTGAAATACTACTTCTGTTTTTGTGATAACCTTATTCCTCGTAATATTTGCAAAACATTGATACGTCACACAATGACATTCCAGTTTAAGATTAATTTTTTTAAGTTCACGTTGGAAACAACTTTAAGTTCTTCTTTATTAATTTGTTTAAAAACTTCATTGTAGTTAAGAAATAATTAAGTAAGAAAGTTTTTCAATTTTTAAAAGGCCATAACTTGTTTTTTAAAATACCCTTTCATTACACTTTTTAAATTTGTATTTTATTAGCCTTTTCAAATCCGTCAGTCATACATTAATTCTATTTTTTCTACTTATTTTAAAAAACAACTAGTAGCCGTTTAAAAATTGAAAAGTTCTTATTTATTTTTTTAATTATCTTCGTACCACAAAAAAGTTTCTAAACAAATTAATGAGAGAGAACACTTAAGTTAAAAATTCTTTTGTTTGCAAGGCCAACTTAAAAAAATTAATTATGATTATCATCAAGGACATTTAATTTTTTACTAAACTTTTAATATTTCGGCAATTTTAAGACGAATAGATTATGACAAAAAAAGGAGGTAGTTATATTTAAAAATAAAAAGTTAATACACGTTCCGACCAAACCGGAAGTCAAACCAAAATTACCCAAAAGGTAACTAAAAGTTAACCTCTCAAAAATTCAAAAATACAAGATCACCATTAGTCAACCAAGAGTTAACAGGTAGATTAACTATGTTACAAACTAGTTAACCTTAGAACAGCCTTAAGGCATCCTCAAGGTCACTGAAAGGTTAACGATAAAAGATGTCTAAAAGCTAACCTTGAAAGTCATCTTCTGGTTAACCGTAAAAGATACCCAAAAACGAACATTGAAAATCAGCTTTTGGTTTAGCATAAAAGATGTCCAAAAGCTAACCTTGAAAGTCGTCTTTTGGGCATCTCCCCAACATATTCGAAAGTTATGCTCTGTGGTTAACCGTTATACGTTCCCAAGACGGTTATCTTTGAATGATAGCGGTATTGACGGTAAAGAAGTGAACTGAGAAACATAGCTAACAGTTAACTGCTTATTCTGTAAAAAAACCACCATTTAAGTGTATCTGTAAGGCAAGCCTAGCTGCTATTCAAAGAATGCTATTGCAATTTGAATTAAAATAATCATTTTATTTCGTGTAGAATGAGTAAATAAAAAATGCATGACAAACAATTCCTATTTATTATTAGACAAATATTTTAAATACAACAAGTGATGTACTCACAAAAAGTATCAATTTTAACCTTAATATCCAAGACAGTGTTTTTTACAGCGATTTCTTAAGCCTTCTGCGGACTTCGGGACCCATAGGGGATAAAATGACCAGTTCGGTGGCACCAGGTATGATCTTCGGCACTGCAACTGAAAGTATATTATAATTTGTTAACAAAAATTTAATGCTATTAAAAAACACTTACCTTAATAATTATTGGAAAGGATGCACACAATAAACTTACTTTTTTAAGAGTATGACCATTTCCTATTCTTTGCAAACGCTAATGGCTTAAGAAAGAAACCCCTGGGAGATACAGCGCATGTCTTACGCCCTCCAACCGTCCACTCTTTAACAGTTTACGTTATGGACCATTCCGTATTCATGTTGCAATATTTATTGTAATTTTATTTATAAATTAGCAATATGTCACTTATCGGGATGTTAAATTTTGTTGATAAACCCACAATATTAAATAGCCGTAATGGAATTGGTAATCCCTTATTTTACTTAACCTTTTCATAATAGTTAAAGTAAATTCGGTTCTACTGGAAAGGCGGACACCATAAGCTAATCTATAGGGATTCTAGAAGATTCTGGTGTATTTCCAAATTTTTTTCTTTTTAGTTGTATATTTATTTGGCCAAATGCCACAAGATTTTAACGGTCACCTTTCACTTAAGAAAAGATTATCTCCATAGTTAGCATTATGGTAGCTAAGAAGGCTGTATTTCTACCAGTACGCTAGTGTGAAATGTAACTGCGAGGATTGTCCAAAATTTAACCAAGAAAGATGACAAAAATAGCAAAAATTATCTTATAGCTAAGACGATAGCTTAAATAAACATAAACACGTAATATGATTTATTGTATTGTGAGTTTACGAACAATATCTATGTTCGTGTTACTATTTTGTTACTCATTTCTGTAAGTAAGTAATTGAAAAATGGGAAATAAACAATAATAACATTAAATTAAGATTCAAGTGTAAATAATTTTCTTAGTAATTACGGGGCAATAAGATATTCGGCCAGTAGCTTAAATGACAAGTATTTTAAATACAATTGCAATATAGTTATTCAACTATTCAACAACAGTATATGCAACTATTATCAACTTACTATCTTTCAGCAGGATTTTACAAGTGTCTTTCTGTTAACTTTTAAAACCTGTTATGAAGCATGTAACCGAAAACTAAGTTTATAATCAAAAACGTTACATGCTGTTACCTCATCTTGTGGTCACCCGGTTTATGTCCTTAAATATAGTTGATTATGAACGCATCATTTAAAGAACATTTTATTTGGTAATTAACTGCTTAATGTAATTATGTTTTCATTTCAATACATTACATGTTAAAGCATTGATTAAAACATCTTGAAGACGTTTACTGATGAGAACAACGAACTTTATTAAATTAGTAACATTCTAACAAAGTTGTATCCAAAACGGTTAACTAATTTTCTGACCCAAATTAAGTAATTAACCTCAACAGTATTGTTCACAATTTAGAATTTAAGTTTTTATTTCCTCATTCATCTCAAACGAGGCCTCGGGGGATTTTAAAAACAAAGATACAAAAAACTGATGATGCTGACTGAAACGCTGGTACAGTGCGACAAAAACGCAATCAATCAATGTAGGTAGCAGAAGCATGAAGTTCAAGCGCATCCGGTCGCCATGTCTTGATAAATAATTAATAGCTTGCAGACATTCAGTAAAAACGATGACTCATAATGTAAACTCCAAAAGCTGCATATTATGGAGAACACAAGAAATCTTCAAGTTTCTTACCTTAGTGGTCCCGCGAATTTTTTCGCTCCTCTAAACCACTGCTCGTTAAAGCTAATTAATGACTTTGCTTGTCTCTTATTCAAACAGAATGCCCCTCTTGAAGCAGAGAAAATTTTATTTATTTTATTATAGCTCTTGTCACAATTCTATTTCCCCCGTTAAAGAGTAGCTCAATTTATTTAGCAAATGAAGTGGTTAATCAAACCTTCACAAACACTTGATTACTTTCCTTGGTGTATTTTCTTCGCTAGCGTTTACATTTAAGGTTTTAAAATACCAGCGGAAATTATGATGTTATTTAACTTCTGCTTTTTGTACTCATTCGAGTACCACTGAGTTTCGTTAATGACAATTTATTACAGAATCAGGCTTAATGGAACGTAGTTAGCTAAACAAACCAAAAAGTAAAGACGCTGTCGTGACATATTTTACTTTTAACATGGATACCTATCCACAGAAACGTTTACTGCCATTATTACTACTGTTTGAACATATAAAAGCTTTTAACCACAATTTACCCAATAAACATTCATAAAGATTATATTTAAATTACCGCAAAACCCTACTTGGCTGTTTTAAGAAATAATGAATTTTTTGTGTTATTCATAATGTATTTAACATCTTCTATAAGCTCAACATTTGTCAAATGGAAAACTAACTAAATGTACCCCTCTCAATTATGTGAAAATAGCAAATGTACAGTTTTATACTGTAAAACTTTTTAAAAATACATGTGGTTCACGGGAGAATACGAGCCTACAATTCGAAAAATAGGCAACCCAAAATACACACCACAAAGTACTTTGATATCTAAATTATTGAAGGTATTATGAATCAAGGATGTTTGCTTAATATGCTTGACAGTTTACTAATTTAATAAATTGTTGTACTTTTATTTTGCAATATTTGAAATACTTACATTTACACATTTATAAATAAGTCTTCATTGTTTTTTAATCATATTTACTATATATTAAAGTTGCATAGAATAAAATACCAAAGAAAGACCTGGAATTCAAAATATCGTCAATTAAAATTTGTTTATTGCAGAGTCTTGTGATATTTGCTTTGGGTTGCCAATTTTTCGAATGTTCGAAAGTTCGGCCCGTTACCAATTTTTGTAATGCAATCATTCATCAAATTATTGTGAAGGCCCAATAATACAAAAAAAGATATTAGTATAGTCAAATACAAACTTTATACTTTCATTAACCAAAAAATAACTGTATTTTTCTTATAGTTGAACATTTAACACTGGCAGAACATAACTGACAGTTCATAATAGTTTCCATTTCATTAATACTGCCCAGTGGCTTCTTTATTATACATAAGGGCATCTTACCAGATTTTTGTGCAGTTCCTTTTTAATGCCAAAGAGGCTTAGTTGGCGATACGTCTGTAGTACTTGAAATACATTGCAAAGTAATAATTTGATGTTCCCCAAATTAGGTTTTCACTAGTTTTGCCGTACTCCATGAAGCACCATCATGGTGGAAAATAAAATCTTGACTGACATCGGAATCGACGACAGAACACATTCTCTAAAATTGTTTTATATTCTTAATGGAATGGTCGCTGTAGTAATGTATTATATATATATATATATATATATATATACGTTACTACAGCGACCGTTTCATGAAGGTCAATATATATATATATATATATATATATATATATATATATATATATAACAGGGAATTTTTCTTTTTAGTATACATAGCCTATGTATACCTTTAAAAGAAACGCGTCAATTTCGCCTATTGTGTAGGCAACCAACTATACAGACAACTCAAGCATGCTGTGACCACAGCAATCAAATTAATTCAATGCTAAAAAATAAAATTAATCTTTATTTAGTGTCAAACAATTGTTAGAAAATTTAAATCAGAGGGATGCGTAATAAATTCCCATAAAATAAAAACTGAAAGTAATCACGTTTTAACCGAAGAAATAAAATGAAATATTTTATGCTACGTTGAATAATAATAATTAAAAAAAGTTTGCGATCGCCGGGAATTGAACTCGAATCAACTGCTTGGAAGGCAGGTATGCTGACCATTACACCACTTCGCCGCTGATGTATGTGTTTTGTACAAAAGAAATATAATGTGCACGGACCTTACGGAAACATCACCTGTCAATTTTTTCATTTAACAAAAAAGTCATCATCTGTGTCCTATATACAGGATGAAATACTTATTTAATATAAACACTGCATCAACATAACCTTCATACTCAAATAATTCACAACTATAGTGACGTTCGTTTCTGATTTATAGTTGTCGGTATAGTTGGTGGCATACACAATAGGCGAAATTGAAGCGTTTCTTTTAAAAGTATACATAGGCAATGTATACTAAAAAGAAAAATTCCCTGTATATCATATACAGACTCACTTCAAAGAACAGTATGCCATTGTTACCGATTTTTTATTTTTTTAATACTCGTTAGCCTATTTTAGGTATTTAGTTTTTTGACATACAATAAATATCCCAAACTAAAAATAATTATTTTACAAAAACAATAAAATTATTTATTTTTGTGAAATTTATAACGTTTTAATTTTTCGTATGGTAGTGGATGCGAAAATTTGTTTTCCAATCATTTACCGCCATGCTAGAGTGATATATCGCGCGTTTGCTCGTCAGTTTCTGTCACACGCAATTGACCAGCATTGGAAATTGTGGAAGTGTAACCAGTGTTTTACATCCCGTTTTTCTATACCAATTAATACTTGCATTCATGGTTGACCATGAAAGCAACTAATTAACCAATTTTGTGTTACCAAAATACCATATACGCTGTCTTCAATATTCGTCTAGCGGTTTACCACGTACAATTTTTCTTTAAAACTTATTAGCAATTACTAGTAACATGCGTTGGGCCAACTGTTATAATTTGCCACTTTTCTGTTAGTATTTGCACCATGTACCTGCTAGTACGATCAAACTATTATGAATTGGATGGTTACTGTACATTTGGAAAAATAGCTTCTTCGGTAACAGACAACATAAGGATGTTTTTATTCTACAAACGCAACTTAAAGAAAAAGTATTATTGGATCTGTGTACAACTTAGTAAATCGCTCAAGAAGTAAAGCATCAAGCATATACAACGGCAAGTATATTAGGTTCTCTTAAGGATACCATATGGAATTACAAATCTCACACAAGAACCAAAGATACTAATCTATAAAAGTGTAATAAGACCGGTCCTTATATATGCAGTAGAAAAGATGACAGGCAACGCCAAAACCAAGCACATCTTATGCAACGGAAATGTCAATACTTAGAAAAATATCGGAAAAACAAAAAGAGACCACAAAGAAATGAAACTATCCAATAACAATGTGATATACAATAAATGAGCACGACGAAGAAGAAAATGAAATAAAACGCATCACAAGAATGACAGATGACAGATTAGTAAGGGCACGCGATAACTCTTCAAAAGGTAAAAGAATCCTTGATCCCCCCATGAAAAGATTAAATGACGATATGGAATAAACGGACAAAAACAGCCAATGTAAAGAAGAAAAAGAAGTAAACCGTAATATTACAATTGTATGTTGGCTGAATTGTTATGTAGAAGAAGTTCTTCTTCATTTCCTTTTTGTATTATACCATAACATCTTCTTGATGCTTACAAGTACAACGATGGTTTAAAGCTCACTGCTAAAGTAGATATTTAATTTTTATTATAATAATAATATTCACCGTAAGTGTTGTTTCTAGCACACTTGGAACAATTTTCCATGACAAAAATAATAACCCTAATTAAAGTCTTTAGAACATATTACAACAATTTAATAAACCAAATTTGCCGAAAAGATTTATTAAACAAACGCTGTAATTATATCAAATTCCTTCTTTGGTCTTTTGTCATTTTTAATAAAGGAAGCTTTATTATACAGCAAAATAAGCTATAATTTGCACTACAAATTACTGCTTGTGGACGTTGCGTGGTGCAAGAAAACTACTAATTCTATATCTGACGACATCGTTAAAAACGTCTTATTCCACACGCTTTTGATACACTTCGCTGAATGTTGTAGTTTGGGTTAAGATACTTTACGAGCAGTTGCGTTACACGTGCCAACATTTATTATAATATTACGCGTATAATTTGTAGATGCGTGTAGTAGAAGATTAAAATTACATCCAGAAGGAGTTTTTAATGAGGAGACATTATATTAGTATTATAAAAATATTGTTATTATTTTGTGTACGCTATGCATTATCAAGAAGATGATGTATACATATGTCAAATTTTTAAAGGACCACCGCTTTTCATATGAGAGCACCATGTAGATCATATCTTACTATGAGTTAATAACTGGTTGTACATCATTTAAAACCGAGTATTGTATGAACTATGTAAAGTATTTAAAAATTTTATATTGCTAGATTCAAAATTCTTCAGTTTATATTTGTTTTCGGTAAATACAATTGTAGCAATAGGTTGCATAAAATAACAATCGCCAAGTAAAATGCAATCAGATGAAACCCCAATTTCCCAAGAATTTAACACGCACTTTGGCATTAAAGTAATTATTGTAATTCCATATGTACAGAGCCGAAGAAAAAAAATTTAATTGGGGTCTTACTGAAAAATGTATTTAGATCTTGCTACTTAAAATGTAATACGCTAGGGTCAGCATACTGTTTCAAAACATGTTTTTCCTGTATTCAATTATGAATTGTTACTTGTATGGTAGAAATCACGGGGGAAATCTAAAGCTTTAACAAAATTTAAAGAAAAATGGTTAAATGCAAGCAGCGTTTGCTCTTAATCAGAATTCATACCGTTTTGCTTAAGGAAATATTATTATTATAGTATATTTACAAAATATGACAGAGAAAATTAAGAACATATACAAAATTGTTTTTCAATAAACAAGTAAAACACTGCGGAAATACATATTTCTAAATGTCAAGATGTCCGTGATGTTCATCTTAACTAAAACGAGCAACCTGCAAAAACTACAGTATATCTTCTACACTATGAAATATTCGTTCAGCAATTAAATTCTATATAAAACAAGCTCGACAATCCATACCACCCCTAACCCAAGCAGTGCGGCGATTTCTCTAATTCGAGCAACCTCCTAATGCGAACAGTACCAAATTTCAATTATACTTGTATGTTTAATCTCTTGTGAAATATCGGGTGGCCACGACATGGGGTAACAGCATGTAACTTTTTCGTTTTTAAGTCTATTATTTTGAAATTTTAAATTTCGTTATCATCACTAAATGCGCTAATTTAATCATTTTTTAGCCTTAGTGTTTACTTCCGGTTTGGTCGGAACTGATATCAACATTTATTCTTAAATACTACTTCCTTTTTTGTGATAATCTTATTCGTCGTAAAATTTGCAATACATTGATACATCACACAATGGGATTTCAGATTAAAAGCCGAAATATTCAGGTAATGATGTTAATATATACTTTTTTTAAGTTGGCTTTGAAAACAAGAAGATAATCAACGTTGTGTTCTTTTCCATTAATATCTTTAAAAACATCATTGCGGCAAGAAGATAATTAAAAAAATAAAGAGAACCTCCATAACTTATTTTTTTTAATTCACCTGCTTCAGTTCTATTACAATTTTTAAATTGTCGTTTTATTTGCTTATAGCTAAGATATGGCAATTTACTTATTTTGCTATTTTTAAAATGGTATCAAATGAAAGCAAATGAAATGACAATTTAAAAAGCGTAATAAAATGTGTAGGGGTATTTAAAAACCAAATTATCGCCGTGTAACGTTTGCAAAGTTCTCCCTTTTAAATTACCTTCTTGCTACAATGACGTTTTAAAAAAAAATAATGAAAAACCACACTTAAACTTGATTATTATTTTGATTTCAAAGCCAACATAAAAAAATTAAACATAAATATTATTATATTGTTACTAAACAAATTAACCTTTCGGCCATTTTATACTGAAATTTCATTGTGTATCATATTTATGTATGGCAAATTTTACGACGAATAAGATTATCACAAAAGATGAACGTAGTTGTATTTTCAAATAAAAAATTGTTATCAGTTCCGGCCAAACCGGAAATCTAAAGTTAGAAAGTGCTTAACGTTGGGCATTTAAAAGTTATATCTCATTTTAAAATTTCAAAATATAGGTTTAAAAACAAAAAGTTACATGCTGTTACCTTACCTCGTGGTCACCCGGTATAGTACCGCCAAAGTATGAACCACAACAAGAAAACAAAGCAATATATTAGATTTGGTGTTCTACCACTCTCACGTAAATATTAAAAGTATTATATAAAAACGGCCAGAGCTGTAACTTCGTTATTTCTTATCCGATTTTAATAAATGCAACACCAAATTAAATTGTTTAAAGTCTACTATAAGTTGATATTAAACGATCTTTCTCAATTTCAAACTTTGAAACTGGCAAGTTAATAAATAATTTATTTTAATAATAAGAGAGAGACCAGACCGCAAGATCCGTATGGGCTGGTCTTTTAGATAATGCGGTTCTGGATCAAGTTTTCAATGATGTACATTTAGATAGACCTGGACATTTAAATTTTTTACAAACAAATTAGACGATATACAAATTGCTATTAGTAACACCTCAAAATCATTAGTAGTATCAGCAAGATGGAGCTGGTCCTCACAACGCCCGCATTTTTCGAGATTATTTAGAGTCACGTTATTCAAATTCATGGCTTGACATTCAGTCCTGTTCGCTAGCCTCCACGATCACCAAGCTTAACGCTTATGGATTACTTGCTATGGGACAATGTAAAATAGAACAATGTTTGTTGTCTGTTTTTTTATTTAATTCAGCCATAAGAGTTACCATGTCACCTTCACTAGTTGGACAGGCCGCTTCCATAAAATTCTTCATCGGACTCCTCTTTTGTAGGTTAGGATGATGAGATACATTTCAATACATTCTTAACTTTGGTTTTGAGCCTTCCTGCTCTTCAAAATTGGTTTCCAGTTCAGCATACTTTCTTTCTTCCTTCCCTTACAAGTAAATTAATATTTTTTCCAATTGTTCATAGCTCTGACTGCTCAGGCTATTTGGAGCTTCTCAACCTTCATATTTAAAGTTTGAATTTCTACATATTTTGTACAATAGGTGCATAACGATGCGGTTCTAATATTCTGTGTACGTACTATGGTCCATGCTACTCTTCACGGTAAATGTTGGCCTTGCTACTATACATCGACGTTTGTTTATAATCGCCTATATACATAGTCATGTAACTTTTCATTAAAAATGTTCATGAAAAACTGAAAAGTTAACTGACTTAGTATTTAATACAAATAAGAAACAGCAAATTACCAATAGTCGTGTACATACTGTTGGCAGTAGATATATACATACAAGAACTATGCTATCTGGTAAGCATAATTAACAAGCAAGAAAACACAGAAATTGAAGTCGTTCAACGTATGAAGAGAGGTAAACAGGGACTTGGTATGTTAAAAGAAGTAAATTTAGTTGAGTTCCAAAGCTACAATACATTATCAACTTGATTCAAGTCGACCTTGTTATAATGGGGTAAAACCTGGAAATCTATGCAGGCAACTAAAAAACCCAAATCTTCGTTAAGAACATATTAACTTACATATTTAAAGCGGACGATAAAAATTAGATAGTTAGCACAAATTACGAACGAAGAATTGTGACAAAGATTCAACCATAAAAGAGTAACCTTAAAAATAAAGTAAAGGAAACGCAATACAAAGAAAACGAAATAATAAGAAAATGGCGTTGATGCGGAACCCACAGCAGGAAGAAATAAACCTCAAGCTTACACGGAAAAGTCTCTACTTGCGGAACGAGATAGAGTTCGAGAAAATGTCGTGGCAAGAGAGGAAGACCTTGCAAATATTTGTGAAGGTCGAATGCATTCAAGAGCCTCATTATTATTATATCATAATTTGCCAGAGTATGTGCTTCGATCACCCCAGCGATGGGTGTTTTTCCAAATCCAGGACGACAATATTCTTGGTGGCTCCGGATTGTCATTTATTAACATAAGAAAATAACCATAGAAAGAAACGTATCGCATTTTTTAAATAGGATTTCCGGTTTGTCACAAGCAGCCAACATAACAGTATGATTTCTTTTGCCATAATTGGTAATATTACCGAATATGAAACTCTCACAAACATATTTACCTGTAAAATGAAACAAATGTAATTGAACACTTTGTCCGGCATGCTTATAAATTAAAAGTGAGGACTGGGAGTAATATAAAAATGTTTACCGAATACGATTTGTTTAACACATATCTGTTTCGTAACTACTAGTCCGTAAAAAACCATACAGGAAAATACTATACCTGTAACACACGAACTCTTCAAATAAACCGCATGACGGTTGCATTTATCGATCAGGCTTTGCAATTTTGTCATCAATTACTTTCATTCACACACATTTGCATTTGCACGTTACCCTTTCAAAGTAATTAAATGAACAATACTTGTGTGGGATTTCTTCAACGTGTATGTAGAACACAATTAAATTCCAATTATTGTCCTAGGAAAGTTTATATTTCGTTGTCGTCTTATTTCTCCCTCAGCTCCCGTAATTGGGCAACAGAATAATGTACACGGAATTAAAATACAATTATCTAAAATGTATGCTCTCGTAGCGAACATCGCTGCACAAACAATATTCACTTACTAACCTGCAGTACTGCAGAACAATATCGTATTGTACATTCCACGCCTTTATAGGATTCACATACATTTTCATCAAAAGCTCTTGTTTTTTGGAGTGTCGTAAAAGTTTCGCTTCAGACCCTTACTCCACTGGGATTAAAACACACTCACAGATAACTATAAAGCAAATAGGGCAGTTTTCCGACTGAATGCTATTCCATGTTCAGTGATTTCGAAGTGAAGCCTACATGCGGTGTCCATTACCGCACCTGGCCAGGTCCCTTGCCTTTTCCGCAATCATGTGTCAGTTATACTGTTCATTAAAGAAAACGGTGGCATTGATTCAGGAAGAGATGCTACAACTCCGTGCTCAGACGCTAATGTATTATTTAACCTGATGCCGAGGGTGTGTATCATTTTCAGATACAGCAGGGATGCTTTCTACTAAGCACAATATGAAACTTTTATGGCGTTTTTTAAAAATAAATCTGAAGCCGGAAGAGAAATTTCGAAAGTTACCTTATAATTCTAAAATATTAAATTAGGTTCGCAGTAGGTGTACATGTATGTAAGTACATATTTACAGTTCGCATAACAATACCATACAATTCTTAAAAATCATTAAAGGGATCCCAAATTAGACGGAGAACTCAAAACCTAGTGCAGACTTTTACGTAGGCAATCCATAATGTTCGTTCTTTACTTTATCCAAAAAGTCTTGTTCTGAGTTTAAGAAAATTGGATACATTTTGATACGAGGGTTATATGAATCATGTTTTTAAAGGATGGTAGTATTGGTAGTATGTAATGAGATGAAAACAACCATTAAATTTAGCTCAATATATCATACACGTAGGTTGTTTTTAGCTTAAGCATTTTTTTTTCATTACGTAAGTTCTTTTTCGTCAATTTTCTGAAAAATTTTTCACTTCATTACTGTTGTAGATATGATTTCTATTACCTAATAACATACGATGACAATAAAACACGCATATTTTTGCTAATTTGAACACACATTCGTACTCCCTTAATTGATATCCATTAAAAAAACAATAACAGTTAATTAGGTTCTATTTGTATTTGTTAGCACGAAATACAAACAATAACATTTGACCATATCATCTAACAATCTCCCATTGAGATCAATATCCCTTGCCGATGCACTTAGTGTAATATACGAAATACATACATGTATTGGAATAACGGTGATGACGCATCTGATGCCCCCTGTGAATTTCCTGTTTGTTGACATGTTTGATATATGAAGTACTTCAACATTTCCTGTAACATTTAAGAACAGTAGCTTCTAGAAAAGCTGGCGCAATAATTAAACCTGTCGCCCTATTGTAACGCTGATTTTAGATTTTCCTAATTGATGGTTCCTGTTTAATTTAATCGATGCATACATTATTTTAAGTTGCTAAAAGCTGAATCCTGTACCTAATTATAATATTGATGCAGTGATCTGAAATTACCCATTGTACATCAATTTTGTTATAAATATGTAATTTAAAATAGCACTAGTAGTATCTTGTAATATACAACGTATTGATATGTTTAAAAATTCCAAACCCTAGTTTTGAAACAGTGTTGATGAGTGGTGAAAAAATAAAAAAAACAATTTAAAATATTGGATTTTGCCTAAAACAGATAATGGGGAAAACGATCTTATGTAATAAAAAACTACATCTAGTATTCGTCGACCTCCGAGAAGCATACCAAGCAAGATGTTATGGAAAACAATGAATAGCAGCGGGATAAGTAAAATATATGTAAACACCGTAAAACACTATATGAAAATAATAAAAGTAAAATAAAAATTAGACGAAACTACTCAAGAGAATTTGTAGTGAATAAGGGTCTCCGACAAGGGAGTTGTATTTCTCCCACATTGTTTAAAATCTATTTAAATCAGGCAGTAATTAAATGGAATAAACAATGCATAAAAATGGGAATTCAAATTGGACAAAATATTATACATACTCTTTTACTGGTGGACGACCAAGTACTGCTAACAGAAGATCGAGATGACATGAATATATGACAAGAAACCCGATTGAAGAAGTTAGAAGATTGGGGTCTGGAGATAAATACAGCAAAAACACAGTTCATAGTAGTGGGAAGTGAAGGAAGTGAAAACAAAACAGAAAAAGGCGTGATACAATTAGTACATGAATTCAAATACTTAAGAGTAACCTTATCAAAATTAGATTGAACGAAACAGCCATACTAAATAAAGTAAGAAATGGAAAAGTTTTAACACTGGAATTGCACTGCCTACTTGGAATAAAGATATGTAAAAAATAACTAAAAGACAGCTGTAGACATTGGTAGAAAGTTGTCCACTATATGGATCCGAAACATAGACGCTAAAGAACGCGCTTGAAACAAAAGTAAACCCTATACAAATGGGATATTGTCGTAGATGCTGTGAAACAACATTGCTGGATAAAATCAGAAAAAAAAAATTAAAGCAAGAGATGGAAGTAAATACTACAATATGTGAGACAATACAACAGAGGAAATTGCTATGGTACGGACACATGAGAAGGAATGAAGAAAATAGTTTATCACTAAAATGCTGGAAATGGATACCAAACAGAAAAAAAAATAGGGAAGCCTAGCATAAAATGGGAAGACCAAATTAAAACAATGCAGAAGATGGATTTAATAGAAGATACCCTCCACAATAAGAGGAATGGCGCATAGGATGCGGGAAACGGCAGATAGATGCTGTATAAAAATCCGCCTATATTATTATTATAATATATATATACATATATACAGTGTGACAATTTAAAAACTTACAATGGGCTATATATCACAAACCAAAGATGATATCAAAAAATGCTCAAAACCGTTTGTAGGATAGGAAGGGGGAACTAAAATGACATAAAAGAGAACTCAGCCCCATCAACCCCCTAGGCCCCACCTACCCCAACTAAAAAAGTTTAAGTAGCAAACCCCTGCTTGTGATACATCATTGAAAAGCCTATAAAAAATGCTATCCAATGGTATAAATAATAACTGTATAGGGTGAATCAATAATTCTGAAATCTTACCTTAAAAGGAAAATTTAATGAAGCTTTTATTGAACTACAAATTTGTTAAAAATGTCAATGAAGTAAATGTTCAAAGTGGGTTCCGTTGTTTTGTAAACAATAAAACAGCCTATTTTCAAATTCTGCACGAACTTTGGCAAATGTTGTTCTGGTAATAGCGCGACATGCTTGAGTAATTCTTTCCCGCAATTCCTCAAGTGACGCAGGTTGAGTTTTATTAACAACTGTCTTGAGGTAACCCCATAGAAAAAAATCAGGTGGCGTTAAGTCTGGTGACCTCGGTAGCCACTCAATAGGACCTCTCCTTCCAATACATTTGTTCGGATAATTAGTATCCAACCAGTGCCTTACTGCAGCTGCATAGTGAGGAGGTGCTCCATCTTGTTGGAAGTGCAGCAATTCTTCGTCTAGAGCTAGATTGCCTTGGTCGTCCCTTTGGTTCTCTAAGTCATGCACAATTAAGGATTCGATGGTGTTTTCCAGCAAATCCAGATAAATTTCGCCACTTAAATTGCCTGGTATAAACAAGGGGCCAATTAAAGCATCGCCTATTATCCCTGCCCAAACATTCAGTTTTTCTGGATATTGAGTGTGACCTTCTCTAAATCGATGCGGGTTCGCATTACTCCAGTATCGACAGTTTTGTTTATTCACATTACCATTCAGCATAAAAGTACATTCATCAGTGAAACAAATATTTTTTAATAGTCTAGGTTCAGCGCGAATTCTTTCAGTCATGAGTTCACAAAACTGAATTCGTCGGTCTGGATCATCATCGCCTAGTTCTTGAAGAATTTGCATTTTGTACAGGTGAAACTTTTGAAATTTCAACACCTTCCTTACCGACTCACGTGATAGTCCTGTCATTGCAGATACTTGACGTGTTGATGCAGTAGGATCTATTGCAAATTGTCCAAGGACCTCAATTTGGCTTGCTTCATTCAGTAATCTTGGGGCATCCCTTTTTTTATTTTGCACTGATCCCGTTTCTCTAAACTTTTCAACTAAATCGCGGATGTACACGTGACTTACATTTTTGTCCAGATACCTCTCATTAAATATTTGAGCTGTTCGTAAATAACACTGGTTCTGGGAGCCAAATATGAAAATTATCTCCACACGTTCAGGTATACCGTAAACCATCGTGACAACTACAGCTGAATGACAGTAGGTACCCATCGTAAACACTAATGACATTTAAATGTCTCAAATAAACAAACAAGCGATGGACTGCAATAGAACCCAAAAAACAGATGTTTGCAGTTTACAACTGGTTTGGCAAAAACGGTAAATTAATTAATTAATTAATTAATTAAAGTTTTTATTTAACAACAAAAAGTACCTACGGACACTTATCATTGAAAATAAAGTTTTATTGGCCTTTAGAGCTTTTTAACATTGTATCACAAGTAGGGTATGTTTGTTTTTAAAATTGTTAAATATTAATTTGGTAATTATTGATACACCCTGTACAATTATTATTTATACCATTGGACAGCATTTTTTATAGGGTTTTCAATGATGTATCACAAGCAGGGGTTTGCTATTTAAACTTTTTTAGTTGGGGTAGGTGGGGCCTAGGG